>CABHPQ010000899.1:20795-45690 GCA_902168405.1 Peromyscus aztecus | reverse complement strand
CTCTCTCTCTCTCTCTCTCTCTCTCTCTCTCTCTCTCTCTCTCTCTCAAATTACCACCCCCTTTTCATTATTATTGTTATATATATGCACATGCTTAAGGCATAATTACATAAATAACAACCTGCTGAGTCTGTTCAGTGTTGTTAGTGTGTATACAGTTTCAGGAGTGAGCATTTTTCTGTTGAAGAGCCAGTTGAGGGACTCATCCCTGGTAGATACTAACTTTCTCAGCCCCAGTTGATACATCCTCAACACAACTCAATGTAAATCTCATGGAACTTCAGGGAAGAAGAGTTAGAAAGATTTTAAGAGCCAGAGCAGCAGGAAGTCTGCTGTGAGACTGAGTCTCCTGGAAATGCAGGGAAGCTACATCCATAAGACCTTAACAATGTGGCTGCCTAAACAAGACCCAGACAATGTCAATGACAGACAAGCTACCGTGTTAAAAGGAAATCTAACTGTGTCCCACCCCTAAACAAACAATTGGAAACAGTTTCTTGCTGGACTTTTGTAAAGAGAAGGTTGGTGAATCCTAAGAAAAAGGAAAAACAAAACAAAACAAAACAAAACAAAAAAAAAGCAACATTAATCCCACCAGCGCTAAAACTTTTAACCAAAACAGCAAGGAAGGGAAGCAGGGAAAGAAAGAAAGAGAGAGAGAGACTGAAGGAGAGAAGGAAATGAAGAAGGGAAGGGATGGAAGAGAGCCCCATGAATATGTTCTTCATCATGAAGACACTAAATAGTTTGTACTCATTTTATACTATAGCTACATATTAGTCTCTCTGAATATTCCCAAATTTATTCACATCTTCACAGCTTAGGTTGTATTCCTACTGCAAAAGTTATTCTAAATGTGAAAAAGGAATTGATACTAATTATTCAGAGGTCTATGTGATGGTTAATCTTGGTTATTTATTTGACTGCATCTGGAATCAACTATAAATAAACATGCTACTGGCCACTCCTAAGAGAGATTTTTTTTTTGGTTAGATTATTTGGAGTACAAGACTTACCCTAAATGTGGGTGATAGCTGCCAGCCCAGGCAAAAGGCCATGGATGAAAGAAACACTGTCTTTTATCTACTTGGTCTCATTCTTGCTGGTAAGGTTAACCTATCTTGTTGATGGATTCTTTCACAGAAGCAACTTCTAGAGGATTCCTACCAAGACTGAAGACTACAGGAATCCTCCAGGACTGAGAGGGAAACTGGAATTGATGAGACATCAATGCTCATGAAGTGAATGATTACAGGATTCTTCACCTTTCCAGCGTAAGAAAGTCATTGCTGGATAGTCCAGACCATATGCCCAAATCCAATGTAATGCATACCCTTTGAATATATATTCTTTTATGAGTTCTATTACTTTAGAGAATCTTAACTAATAAAGTTTCTTAAAACATGTTTAAAATTAAGTTGAATTTTTCTTAATACTTACATAAAGACAAATAAATTTTTTTGTCTCATACTAAAACTGAAAATGTGGTTTGTATATATTTCTAGTTCTTAGTTAATTGATAATATCATATGTAAAAAGAAAAAGTTTATCATTATCTCTTTCTACTTGTAATGAACTATTATTGTTCTAAATACAGTCACTTAGCTATCATAGAAAGATTTACTAGTTAAATTAAGTGTAATGACAAAAGTCTTTTAATAATTAAAGAATTTCAAACAAGCACAGAACATTATATAATATTATGGTAAAATGGTATCCTGAATAACATCTTCAACACAACAAAAATATATTAAGCATGTATATGAAACCATTTAAACATAAGTAGATAAACAAAGCAGAGCTCTTGCCCTTAAGAAAATTTTTAAGAAAAACATTTACATCGATATTATAAATAGTAGCAACTATAAAGTATATTCTCAATAAAAATACGTCTTCAGTACTATAATGAATCAACATAAAGTTCAAATGGAAGCACACAGGAAGAAGAAACTAAAATTAATTGTCTGTTGGAAAAAAATGTCCTGCAAATGTTGTCATTTATTATTGTCACAACCTAAGTGGAGTGGAATAAGAGATTTACAACAGTGGATAAATATATCCATTATGATTTCTATATTATAATGTATATCCACAAATGTATGTATAGCAAATGAGTATCAGCAAATAATGTGATAGGAAAAACAAGTGCTTTGAACGTTTCTCTAAATTTCTATAAGATTTGACCTTTGTGTCTTTAATAAATTAGAAAGCACTGGGGATTGAAGACAGGGTGCTACATGCAAATTTATATTACAATTTAGACATTTAGAGTATTTCATGCTTTTGTAAAAGATATGGTATAACCATAATTTATTAAAATATGAATAATACTGTCGTATTTTAACTCTAGCACTTTGGAAGCAGAGGCAGGGGCATATCTGTGAATTCAAGGCCAGCATGTTTTACATAGTGAGTTCCAGGACAGCAAGGACCACACAAAGAGACGTGTCTCAAAAACAGAAACAAAAACATAATAAACACATATCATTTTACCTGGAACTTTGAAAGAATGAAAATATTAGAACGGTTTTAAGAGCCAATGAGTGTCAATGGCAAAGGAAAAAGAGATTTATCAGCTCCATGAATGACTGTTTCCTTGTTATTATTGTGGATGCTCTTCATATTTTTACCCATGAATTATTTAGCTATTTGTCTGTCTCATAAGAAGAGATAAAATTAGCAATGTTGAATTGTTCTCATCTGAAGTGTATTGCAAGTAATCAGGGTTTGGTGAGATGATATCCTTCAAGAAATAAAGCTGCCTTAACTTCAATTGTTCCAGGAAAGAAGGGTGAGAAGGAGAAAGAAATAGATAAAAACAAAGTAGATCTTCACACCTGATACTAGGAAGTTGGGTGGCTTAACATAAAATGTTGACTTCATGCTTTCTATAGAGATCCAAAGTCAGTGAGTGCAGCATAAAGGGTCTGATGATTTCAAATGTTTTGATTACACTCACATAGAGTTACAGAAAATGGGGTGGGGTGAGAGGCTTATAGGATATTGGTCTTTGCTAATCAAACTATTTGTGATTTTGGTTTCAGTATGAACTTTCCTGCTTCAAAGCTCAGCTATTAGAAACCTGTTCTTGTTTAGTCAGTGATGCAAGCACGGTGCTTACAGGAACAGCCTGGATCTCACAACGTTGCTTTCATCTGTGAATCAATCCTTTGATGGATTTAAGATTTGAACAGATTTTAGACAGGTGGAGCTCTGAAAGGTGGGTCCTGGTTGGAGGATATAAGTGTATGAGGTGTGACTTTGAAGATTATATCCTGGCCTGTGGATCTGGTTTGGTGGATAAAACTCTTGTTACTAAGGCATTAGGATGGAATTCACTTAATACTTTTTGGGCACAACAGCAGGCTGCAATTCCCATGCTCTAGAGGCAGAAGCAAAGGATCCTGGGGCAAGCTGACTATCTAGATTAGCTGAATCAGCCACCTCTGGGCTGAAGTGAGAGATCTTGTATACTTAAAAAAGATGGAGACTATTTGAGCAGGACACCAATGTCAACCTCTGACTTACATACATACACATGCACACAGACCACAGACAGAAATAATTAGAATACTAAAAAAAAAAGTAAATAAATAAATAAATAAATAAACCTCAAAACAGGAGAGTTACAACTTTAATTTGGCCAGTTACTCTGATTTTCTCTTTCTCTCCTTCTTGGTCACACTGTAAATTAAACACCATTGTTCCTTCCTGCCATTCTGCCCTAAAATAATTGAATCAGCCAATCATGGACATACACCTCACAAACTGTGATGCAAATTAAGCGCTTCTGGGTTGTGGTTGTTTTTGGCAGGGATTTTTGTCACTGTGACCCAAATTAACTAGTGCATTGATTATTTCTAATTATGACCTTAAAGCTCTACAATATTGTCTGACTTTCTAAGGAATGCCCAGCAGGCAGCCATGACTAGATATAGGAGGGCTTGGACTCCCAAGTATTCTAAGCAATGGAACAGTTTTCTAAATGGAGTTTCAGAGAAAAACTGGATAAGACCTTCTGGGATAACACAAAAAAAAGTCAGATATAGTAAAATGAAATAAAATCTATAAAGTGGATAATCATGAAAAGCATGACTGGTAGCTGCATCAGCCTTCGATATACCTAGAAGGGGTTGGACTCCTGGGCAATCTAAGAAATGGAGGGATTTTTGTTGTTGTTTTGTTTTGTTTTTCCAAGTAGATCTTAAGAGGAAATGTGGCTGCTTTACTAAATTGTTTACCTTGCTTTCCACCTTTTCTTTCTTTCTTTCTTTCTTTCTTTCTTTCTTTCTTTCTTTCTTTCTTTCTTTCTTTCTTTCTTTCTTTCTTTCTTTCTTTCTTTCTTCCTTCCTTCCTTCCTTCCTTCCTTCCTTCCTTCCTTCCTTCCTTTCTTTCTTTCTCTCTTTCTGTCTCTGTCTTTCTTATCTTTCTGTCTGTCTGTCTTTCTTTCTTCCTTCCTTCTCTACATCTGTGTGGAGATACATCATTTTCTATTGAGTTTATCCAGTTGGGCAGATCAATCACCAAGGTAGGGAAACAGCCTTTTCCTTTGATAAGTATGAAGTGTCCTCACCCACTCCTTTTGATTAATTTTGGTTTGAAGTCTATTTTGTTAGATATTACAATAAATGCACCCAATTTGCTTCTTGGGTCCCTTTGCTTGGAACGTCTTTTTCCAACCCTTTACTCTGAGATAATGTCTATCCTTGATGTTGAGGTGTGTTTCTTGTATGCAGCAGAAGGATGGATCTTCTTTTCACATCAATTCTGTTAACCTGGGTCCAGTTGGGGAAAAGAGTCCATTGATCTTGAGAGACATTAATGACCAACGATTGTTAATCCTGTTATTTTGCTGTTGTGGTGGTGGTAATGTGTGTTGTGGGAGGCCACAACTGACTCAGTTTCCCAGTTTGAATCTGAAGTCTATTCTGAGTCAATAGAGTTCAAGCTTGCTTGCTCCAGGGCTACAAGAACATCCTGATTAGCCTGCAGAGTCTCCTTGAAGGGCTGTGTGAAAGTCCTGATTAGCCCACAGAGCCTCCATGAAGGACTGTGAAAAATCTCTGATTAGCCCATAGGAAGGAACACACTATCTAGCTAGATGCAGGCTGCCAATGCCAGCCAGAGGTACATTGAGATAGAAAATGAAACTGCCTGTTCCTTGACGCAAGGCAGGATAGATAGTGGTTGAATGCCTGAGCTGTGCATTGTTCTACCTCTGTCCTTCAAAACTGTATATAAGCTGGCTGTGAAATAAATTCGGGTCTGTCCGGCATTGACCGGCAGACCTCTTGACACTTTTCTGTCTTCTTCATTGTCTCTTCAATCTGCACGCCTCTACCCAGCTACCCAGATGACTGTTGGCAGGCTCTGACAGTGAATGAGTGTGTGTATGCGTGCGTGAGTGCCTGTGTGCGTGCGTGTGTGTGTGTGTGTGTGTGTGTGTGTGTGTGTGTTTCCTTTCTTCTGATTTTGCTGGTGTGAGATTATTTATTTCCTCAGTTTTCATGGGTGTGATTAACCTTCTTGGGTTGGTATTTTCCTTCCAGCACCTTCTGGAAAGCTGGATTTGAGGGTAGATACTATTTATATTTGACTTTGCCTTGGAATATCTTGTTTTCTCCATCTACAGTGATTGAAAGTTTTGCTTGGGTATGAGGGTTTGTACCTAGTCTTATTGTGACTTGTCAAGCTGTGTTTGGTGGATATCCGTGGGAGGTCTCCTCTTTTCTGAAGAGACAGGAGGAGGAATGGATCTGGGGGAGAAAGGGTGTGGGGGGAGGGGCTGGAAGGAGAAGAGGGAGGTGATACTGTGGTTGGGGTGTAATGTATGATAGAAGAATTAATAAATTAATTTTAAAAAAAGAAAGCAGATCCATCTTGAGTGAGGCTAAAATGGCGGGGAGAATAATCATCTCTTTAATGCTGTGATGAGCTTTTCCTTTCTTAAATTTCTGCCCTAAGTGCAGTTTCTTAAACAGTCATCAGTGAGCACAGTGGTAAATCTGTCTACTTTTCAAGCATACTGTTTTGAACACTTTGGTCTTAGACTCCGGGCTTCATTCTTTAAAGCCCTCCCACGTACACACACACCCCCCCCACACCCCTTGCCATGCTGCTGCTTCTTGGCCTTGTGGCTCTTCTCCTCAACAGCATGGTGTTGGTGTCTTCACATCTCCCAGCTTGTCTGCCCTGTGTTTTTACTTTAAAGGCTTGTAAACGTGTCCTCAAGCTTTGGTGTGAGTCTCTTTTTAACTTCCTTAAGTCCTAAGAGCCCTAAGAGGAAACCTCATTATCAATACTACTACTTACCTCCCATGTTTATTATATAGAATAAAATTTCCATTCCTGTTAACTATTCAGTAGACATTTGAATTCTTAACATGCCAGGTACTGACTTGTAATACTGATATTCTCGGGATGCAGAGCCAGGTGGATCTCTGTGAGTTCGAGGCCAGCCTGGGCTACAGAGTGAGTTCCAGGAAAGGTGCCAAAGCTACACAGAGAAATCCTGTTTTGAAAAACCAAAATACATACATACATACATACATACATACATACATACATAAATACTGATATTAATTAATGTTTCCATAATGTATTGGGAATTAGTTCCCATCTTATAAGGACCGTCTTAAATCTCATTTCCTCTCTGAAAATTGATTCCCTTAATCCCCATGTTAAACCAATGCTGAATTCCAAGATTAAGTTTTATCTGTGTCAACAGCCACTACTGGGCCTTTTTAAAGTGTCATTTTCAAATGCACAGATCTCATCTTTTCAACTATAATATTTAAAAGTGTAAGATATTGATGTTGTTTCCATTTCCTCAAATGTCATGCTGTATGGCTTTTATTTACAGAAAATGTATTAACAGAACAGCCTAGTGTTTGGACAGACATTCTGAAAGACTCAGTGTCTACATTTAATCTAGAAATTGTATTGCAAAGTAGAATATTCTCACAGGCAAGAAACAGTGACTAATATCAAATGCATTTCTCTATCCTTATGTGTATGTGTGTGTATACAACATTATATATGTATAGTGCAATAAAAATGTGTGCTGGAAGTATCTGTGAAATAAGGATGCACTCTTGAATAAAAGCAGTTTCTTTGCAGTTTGCCTTTATTTTACATTCTTCTAACGTATGAACTAACAGGGAAAGTATTCAGAAGTGCTAGACAAACTGGTTTTCCTCTCACTACTTTAATGTAGCTTGTTAATAGCTATTCATAGTCTTGGCAGTATTTGGGGAATAGAGAGAACTCTACATTTTAATGAACACCCTTGCTCACATTCCTCAAACCTTGTGCTCACAGTGTTTGTCGTCTACCTGAGGTGTCTCAAATGGCAGCTGTTGTCTTTATTAGTGTGTAAAATATCTGACTGCTTTTGTAATAAAGGAGCTAAATACCCCAGTGCTCTCTTCCTAGGAAAAGGGAGCAATAAAAGTGCTGTTCAGTAAACTCTATCCTTTCTACTTAATAAAATACACTATGTAGGTAGTAAGAGAACTGGAGTTGATCTGGTCTACAGGGCCCCCTAAAACAAGCAAAAACATACTATCTCCTTAATTGCCTGATTGGTTTGTGTAGCTTCCAGAATGGAAAAGTAATTCATCCATATTTCTAGTCTTTAGCACTGATAAATGCACTCATTTCTTTTGCTATAAAGTAGAATTATAACCCCTTGTGTCCTGTGGAATTTCACAAGCTATAGGAGAACCGTATTTGTGGTATATAAAAGACTTTGCAATGATTATTTAACTTCCTATTTGAACCCTAGATCAAAAACAAAACTCACAAATTTGACTCACCAATTATTATCATTTGAGCAGGTTTTTGAAAGAAGTCATGGTAAAACAACAACAACAAAAAAGCAAGTAATTAGCAAATCTACCACAAATCACATGTGTTCATTTATTATCTCCTTGGAATCTATAATAATGCATTTTGAGATTAAAGTGATGTTTCTCTTATTCTCTTAGAGAAAGTGGTTTGTTAAATAAATGAAAAGCATGTGCAAGGATTCAGACTTATTTAACAGATGCAAAGCAAGCAGTGCTTTGTACAAAAGAGCCTAAAACAAATGTCAGTTGCCATGGTCAGGAATAGAGGGAAACACATTTAAAATGCTTTGCTACCTAAATTACACTCCAGAGTTTAGAAATGTTTGCCTGGTGCCATATCATAAGTTAGTTCACAGCTGTCATAACACACTCATGTGTAAAGACAGTTTGAAACTGTGGCAGTATGACTGTTCTCAGTAAGTTCCATTTTGATTCAATTTAAAACTTAAACACTGGATACATTAGAAAATTTAAGCCATCCTTTGTAGTGTATGCACCTATTTGTGTATGTATGTCTGTGCCTTAGTGTGTGCATCTAAAACACACTTTAAATTAGCAAATGAAAATACACCCTGATCCTTTTTCACATTGATGGCAATTCATTACTAAATGGAATTATTCTACACTACAAAATCTGATCTCATGAACACATAGACAAGAACAATTAAGAAATGTCTAGACACAGCTGAACAAAAAAAAAAAAAAAAAGAAAAAATCTTTAGTTTTATGTAAGGAAATGGCAAGAGTCCAAAGCTCCAGGATTTGAAAAGAATCTAATAAAAAGATCAGAGTTACAACTTGACCTTATTTTATTAAAAAGCAGCTCTCTGTGATCCACCTGTGCAAGAGGGTATAAATTTAATTTTAGAGTAGAAAAGGAGAGATATCCAAAAATGATCAAAGGCATGTTAGATGGACCATGTGTTCATTAAGAATATTTAATAGACTACATGTAAATGCCTAGAATAGAGGTTTTATAAGGTCGATGTTTCACTGAAATTTTAATTGAATAATTAGTATAAACTCTAAAGTGGGTACTAAAATGATTATCTTTTAAAACAGAATTACTGAGGGCATTCAATGATTTTTAATTAGGTTGTTAATTAATTGTCTTTGTAACTTCAAATGATAGGTTATAGTATATTTGACTAAAATATGTATTTATTGTGATTGATACTAGTTGCCATGCCTTAAAGCTTTTGCTATATCTATTCTACTTCCATTTTTATTTTCATCCTTAGTGAAAGTTTGTATGATATATGTGACTCATTTTCTTGTTCCTGGTTAACTGGTGGACATATGTCAGTTATACATTATCATTTTCTTGTATCCCATAGAGCTTTTAATTTAACAAATTCCAGAAAAATATAAAGTACTTTTGTTATTCTTGCTAGTAATGAAAAATGTAATCTACATGTATATTATGAAAATAGTTTAATGCAAATTATAATAGTTGATATCAATGAGTTAATTATATGTCCCCAGACTCTCTCTGTGGGTGTTCTTATCTTCAGACTAACAGACACAAAATATGACTGTATTTAAGGAATTGAAAATAACCACAGTGGCCATTTTTTAATCTCCATCATTGGGAAATGAAAGATTTCCCTTAATAAAAATTTTTGCACATAGATGGGTTTTTCCCAAAAGCTGAATGTTATGACTTTAAAAATAACTTTAAAGTTTATAACTCTAACTGGACACTTAAATAATATATTTCATTAATTTTCTTGCTTTTTTAACCAGGGAATACTGAACATAATTTAAACTTTTCTTGATGACTGTAGGTCAAAAATGAGTGCAAATTATTTTAGCCTACTATAGTTAAAATGCCCCCAGATGCTTGAAAGCCTAGGATTGACCAAGCTCTGAAGAACTTGATTATGCATCTGTTTGAAAATGATGAACAAATGTTATATCATTGTTAAAAATTGGGGAGACCTAATATTTCCTCAAAGGTATCAGTTTTATAAAATTATCATCAACAATGTTGGCTATGGAAGTCATAGAATATGTAATACCTTGCAGGAATGGTTATTGAGAAAACATTACTTATTTTCCCTAATGCATTGGTGGCTCACAGAGTCAGGACTCCAGAAACAATTGTCAGAGATACTCTCAGGACATCTAAATCCCTTTAGAATGACTTTGATAAGGAAGCTCTCACATTGCATAATTAAAAGTGTAAGCAGAGATAGGATGCACCCAACATATACATTGTTCAATTTATGTTGTTACAGAAAGCTTCTCAGTCTTGTCTTAAGCAATTGCAACTGGAAAAACAAAATTCTCTCTGCAGATAAAGACAAGTGCTGATGCTAGACAGTTTATATAATTTGTGAAAGTGAATCCACATATTTCAAAAAGAGCTACAAGAATGAAAGTTACAGCATTAACATTTTTGCAATTCTGTCATGAGCTAAAGCATTCATTCTTTTGGAAAGAATTCAAATGAAACGCCAGACTTAGAAATGCTACATTCTTTTCTCCCCTCCATATTAATCACATATCCTAAGAACATATATTGTTTTTCCTAGAAATTTACTAAGTTTGATTTTCACTAAATACTAAGATCTAACTTGGATCATGTTTATGGTTGTAGAATTTTAAAGGTACTACGACACATATGCACGCGTGCATGAGTCACATGTATCATGGCATACATAATGAAGGGGTTCATTGAGGGTGTGTATATGTGTCATCATTTTATAAATTATGTAAGTTCATAATAACAATAAACTGTAATGGTCTATTTGATTTCATTTATTCTTTACGTTTCAGTAGCACTGGCCAAAGGAATCCTTTAACAGCATTTTCAAGAAGCCATTTTTTGAAGTACTTAAGAGAAGAAACCCATCTTAAATATTAATATTAAATAAAAATACCATTTGAAGTTGGGATTCTTATTTTGTGTCATACTGATTAGTTTTCTGACCAGTGCCTGCCCCTCCTTTTTCATTATATTCCTCTGATCTCCTCTTACCATACACCTTTAAATGATTTCTCTGACATGGCTGTCTGCAGCATTCAACAATCTCTCTGCTTCACCAAACTGTGCTTTCTTACCAGATCTCATCACAGGGTGAATATTTCACATCATCCTGGCCATCTGTATTCTTGTTTCCTCTAGATACACACATGAATATATGTCTGATATGATTTATTTCAATTTTGAAATATTATTCTTCCAGAAATCTCTACCCAAATCATGTGTACCATGTAACTAAGTATAAGGCTTTAGGAGAAACACTCATGAAAAGAAAACATAATCAGGTAACTCATAGTGAATAAAACCTAGACTTATAATTTTTTTCTTTTTCTGTTATATTTAAAGGAAATGCTAAGGGAGCATGAGATCAAATTTTAAAAATACTAGGAAAAGGTTAGTCTCAAAAGAGAAAAAGTCTGCTATAAGGATGTTTCCCATTGGACATTTGATTTTTACATATCTCCACAAATGATTTAACATTTGACTAGTTCTGACATTTTGCTTAGTTTGTTTTTCTTAGGAAATGGAATCAGAGTATATTTTTAACCAAAGCTAAGGAAATGTATCATTACTCTTATATTCCCACATATAATTCCATGTGTGATGTATTTCCTTAAAAAAAATCCAGTCCTTTTTTTTTGTCTAACACTATAAAATGATGTGAGTCAGATTAAATAGAAAGTATTTTGCTATTAGTGGGAAAATCTGTGAAGGTAACAGAGAAGCACCCTGCTTAGCTTTAACAGTGAAAGTGAGATAATTTAGACATCATCTGAGGGGACAGTCACAGTTGAAGAGTTCCTGGATCCTATTGGCCTGTGGGCATATCTATCAGGAATTGTCCTGATCATTAATTGACAGAGAAGCTCCAATTCCATGTAGGCATCTGAATATAAGCTGGCCTGCAAGCCAGCTAGCAAGCGGCATCTTCAATGGGTCCTGCTGTTGGGGGCTATCAAGTGAGTTTCTTGGTCCTAGGAAATCTTGTGTGGAATAGCAAGTAGACCTGCCTTCAAGTTCCTACCTTGACTTGCTCAAGGAAGGAATGCAACCTAGATTTGGAAACTGAAATAAACCCATTCCTCCTCAAAGATGCTTTCTGTCAGGACATTTATCGCATCAACTAGAATGAAAGGAGAACAAACCATTTCAAATCTCTCAAGAATGAACACAGCCATTGACAAACTGACCAAATTCCTAGGCTGAATTATGTTCAAGCTCTTTACTGGAATCACATCCAAAGGGCTGTTGTTGACTTTAACTCTGAAACTGATTCATTTTTTTTTCTTTCTTTGAAAATTTCCTTCTAAACATGTTGCCTTATTCTAATTTTTAAAAGGAAGATTTAAAAAAAAGCAAATTTACCTAAAATTATCTGTAAAGACAAATTAGCATCCCTAGTTGTTGTCTGAAATTATAAACAAATGTTTATCTTGATACCAGGTATTAAATGATTTTGAATATGATGATACTAACAATTGAAATTAGAGCACAAAGGTAATCCACTTATTATTGTGACTTGCAGCTAGGCAGACTATTATTTTTATCCTATCAACTCTGGTTGAATTTCCTAAAGAAATAATAATTTACTAAATTGATTCAGTTCCTCAGAATACTGGCAGTCACTGAACTCAGATTCCAGACATTTACCATTAATTCTTATTCATGATGTTTAAATGTGTGTGTGTGTGTGTGTGTGTGTGTGTGTGTGTGTGTGCGCGCGCGCATGTAGATTCTTATGGCAATCTGAATAAAAGAACTATTAGTTTTCTAGTAACATATATGATTAGTTTTGATTAGCATATATGATCACATCAATGTGACAGAAATGACACAAGTCCCCTAAATCCAAAACTGGAAAGATTGCTCAACTCACTGCTGTAACCTTTTTAGAACTAGACCCATTACTCAGAGAAGTGAAAAAAATAAAGAACCCAACTAAAATCTTAAACAATTATCTGACGAAGGAAACAAAACTTTCATAGATGTGTGTCATGATTCAATCTGCAAATGAATTCCGATATCATTATCAGTGAAGAAGTTTTTTAAGAAAATGGGAAAGCTCCAACATGCATAGTTATTTGGGGGGAGGGTTTGTTTGCACATTTTGATCTATGGATCTCTAAGGGATATTTGACAATTCTAAGAGTTTGTGTTAGTTAACTGTTATTTAAAAACAAACAAACAAACAAACAAACAAAAAACGGTGTCTGTTGTATCCCAGGCTTCCCCAAGTCTTGCTAGTTAACCAAGGATGACCTTAAACTTTTTAATCCTTTTGCCTTTACTTCTAAGTGCTGGTATTACAGGGTTGTGTCACCTAAGTTTTGCACTATTGTGATTAAACCCTCAGCTTCATACATGCTAATTAAGCAGTCTGTCAATGGAGCCACATAACCAGCAGACTGAGTACTTTTTTCATGTATCTTTCTGAGGCCATAACCATCTAACTTCTGTATACATTAGAGCTACCACAGGTACAAGACCACCAATGACTCATAGAAGTCTCCAAAGGAAAGTGTCTTCTCTACCACCATGCTCCGTAAACAGTTACATTGTTTGAAAATACAATTGACCACATAGTAGCACGATCACTTTTACCATTTATTATGAGTTGGAAAATATTATTTGAACGTTCATATGTAAAATGAAGATCTATAGCTTTCTTCAACAAACTACAAAATCATTCAGCACAATTAAAAAGAGGACCTAATCACGGTTCCTAAATAATTTTCACTGTTCTTAGAAACTGACATGTGTTATCAGACGTGTAAGAACCTTTAAATGGAAAACAAAATTAATACCAATGTTGTCAGAGATGGGAGTCAAGGATTCATGATTTAGAGTCCTAGCAGGGAGATTAGTGCTCCAGCTACTTGCAAAACACGGGAAATGAAATTAAATAAACACTGCGCTCAGTTAAAGGCAACACTGTATCTAGTAAACAAACAGTGTGTGTCCAGGGAACCAGTATGCAACAAACTTATTTTCTTATTGCTCAAGGAAGTTATAGTCATTGGACCACAATCTAATAAAGATGGTAAAACAAATATTAGCCTCTCCAGGCTCGTGTCCTCAGTCTCCAGAAAAAGGAAACATTTCCTAGAAACTTTGTTATTTTTCCTGTGAAATATAGTCTTTATTTAGTTATGTGTGCTTATGTACCTGTTTACAAATGAGAATCACATTTCCCTCCCACAGGCGACTATAGAGGTTATATCGTGTTATTCCTGAAATTCTTTCCCTCCTCTCCATTGCTGGGTTTTGAAACTTTGCGTGATAAAGAGAGATTCCACGTTAACATTAATACAAACAATTCATTTCTTTTCATATTATATAATGCACAGATTTCTTTAAAAAATGTTAATAATCATGAAGGTTTTCAGGAATGGAAATATGACTTAATTTAGACAAAACTAAGGGATACATTCTAAAGGCTTAAGCATAAATTTTTCACATGCTTACAGTTTAATCTCAAAGAATAAAATTTAGCTTTCTTCTGCACAGTATCTTTGCAAGGTATGAGGATACCGCTAAGCTGTCCTTGAAGCCGTCCCATGGACAGAGAATGTACACAGCAGGGGACTTCTGACATAACCAATAAAAACCAGAGTCCAGGTCGTAGGAAACATGAACTGAGATTGCTGTCTCCCGTCCAGGGCTTCTTGACACACATTAGCAGAACACACTTCCCCTTGCGGAGTTGCAAATACTCTGAGAGTTACTTGCAAATATGCTTTCTAATAGGTGTGTGTAAATACTGGGTAATGCACGGAAATTCCCCTTTTATTAGAGAGGTAGTTGGAGTAGTCTTCAGACAAACTCAATTATTTGTTCTACCCACTCCAACCTTTGAATAATCAGAAAATGGAAGTATTTAGAGACACCCAATGACATATCTTGATTTTTTTTTGTCTAGCAAGAGACATTCAATTTTGTCATAATTCTATTAACAAAACTAGTAATGTTATAAGATAAATGTACCCAGATGTCCTCATAGTACATTACTCTCAAAGTACCTCATCAAAATAGTGATATTAAAAATGTTAACAGTAGCCATAGATCTCAAATTTTCCTTGCATCTATATGTAGATCATAACTTTACAATAAAAACTATTACAATTTCAAATCTTAGGAAAATAAATCATAGAAGTAGTTGATTAAGACAATGCCAATAACTTAGGCCCCAATTATAATAGAAATCTGGTTTATAAAATAATGGTCCATGAAACACCACATCAATACAAAGAAACATACATCAAGGGCAGACAAAATTGTTCGTACTCTTGTTCAAGTCTCCAAAACTGGATCTACCCTTTATGAAATAAACTTTATTAATTTATATATGTACAAACTGCTTCCACTTTATAGAATATTCCATATGCCAAATGAAGCAGAACATTAAAGGATAAATACCATCATACTTCCAAATAAAGATGTATATCACTATTTCAGAGAAGCACCTACTTAACATGAAGAGTGATTCAAGTCTACGGGCTGTTAATTTTGTGTTTATGTAAGCAAGCTGGGCAGTGTGACAGCAGGAAGGAGTTTGTAAGAGGCCATTTAAAGGACCTATATAAAATGAATCAATAAATTTTTTAAATGCTCCAGTTGCAGATTAGATTTTTTAGTAGTATTAGCTTTCTGTTCTGTGTTATATTAAACTCTAACAGACATTATTGATATCATTTGAAAAATAATACAACTAGCACATAGTATGTGAACATCCCAGACTATTTCCTTTTTACCAAGATAAATTTAAATACTTCAAATGAATGCATCAGCATCTAACTGTGGATTTATTTTTATCTGATCATGTAATAGTCAATATTAAATAATATAAAATGAATAGCATAAAATTTCTTAAAAAATGCACCTGTCCAAAGAATATGTTAAATGACAGAATTAATCATGGATGCTTTGTACATTACTAAGATGTCTATATGCTGGTTTAATTGGACATTTCTCCACATCAGTACACTAAGAAATCATTGCACAACAGCATATTGTGTAGATATGTTTATAGTTTATGTGGTAATGCTCTACAGAATATACTATTTTAGGTTTTCTTCGGATTTTAGTAATATATAAAATGCTTCATTGAACCTAATTGAGCATCAGCCTAGCTCACTGGTGTTTTATTTTCTATGAGTAGAAATGTAGTCTTTCCTTGTACTTGGTATTCTGCTAGATTCCTTCTCATTATACATATTTTGATCCTTATAAACAAAGTGCTTTTGTAGGAAGTGTCCTGATTACAATTCTTTCAGCATATCAAAGGATCATTCTGCCATTCTTTTGACAAAAACGATTATCGTTTTCTAAATTAATATGATCAGAATAATTTCTTAGTTTTAATTTTTTTAATCTCAGCAGCTCTCAACCTTGTTACTTTGTATTATATTATTGTTCAGCTGTCTGTCATTACATCCATATTGGTATCTTGAAAATGTTTTCCAAGCATATTTTCAGTTGGGTTTCTTCTCTTATTTTCTGCATTGGAATTTTCTTCGCTTTAATTCTAGATTCTTGGCTTCTGCCTAGTTATTGGCTTTTCCTCCTATTCAATGAGTCCTTGGGCCACAATAAGTATTTTTTAATGCTCATGGAATATGTGTGCTTATAAAGACTCAGCTCTATGGAGCCAGTAAAAGAATGAAACACCCTTGCTACTTAGGAACAAACAGCCTTTTAAATCTCTATTTGGCCAATGAAATTCGAAAGGAATTGACTCATGCTATTTCCAGGCTGGTACATTTCACTGCCAATTAAGTCCACTGGTAGCCACAAATGCACTCCAGTGTCTGAGTGGTCACTTTGCTCCTGGAATGTGGTTGAAGATCTGATACATGGCAGTGTGTGTTACCATCTGATATCCTAGCCTACCTTAACTGACATAAGCAGTTTCCATCATCATAGTTTCATAAAAATTGATTGAGTAGAGTGAAGAGAATATGCATTTTTAATTTTCTATTCAGCATAGAAGCATTCAATAAAATAGGAGATAAATATCCCAAAGAAAATATTTTCATACTTAAAAAATTAATTATTTTACACTACCAATGACACCAAAACACCATACTTTTAAAAAGTTGGAGAAAAAATAAAGATAGTGGCTTTCTGAAGGCATAGTATAAGACTACAAGTCACTTTTCATTTTCTCTTCTTTATACTACTTTTTTTTAATTAAAATTTTGTTCTTTTTTCCGTTTTATATACCAATCCAAGTTCCCCCTTCCTCCCCTTCTCCCGCCACCCCACCTTCCACTCCTGAGAGAGGATAATGCCTCCCTTGGGTAGTCAACAATGTGTGGCATGCTCAGTTGAGGCAGGTCCAGGCCCCTCCCTGTTGTGTCAAGGCTGAGCAAGGTGTCCCATCCTAGGGAATGTGTTCCGAAAAGCCATTTCATGAACCTTGGATAAGTCCTGGTTCCACTGCCAGGGGCTCCCCAGACAGATCTAGCCACATAACTGTCACCCACATTCAGAGGGCCTAGTTTGGTCCCATGCATGTTCCCCAGCTGACAGGCCAGAGTCCATGAGCTCCCACCAGCTTGGGTCAGCTGTCTCCATGGTTTTCCCCATTATGACCTTGCCCTCACTTGCTCCTGTGATCCCTCCTCCCTCTCTTCAACTGAAGTCTAGGAGCTCAGCCCAGTGCTTGGTTGGGGATCTCTGTATCTGCTTCCATCAGTTACTGGATGTAGGTTCTATGATGACAATTAGGGTAGTCACTAATCTGATTATAGTGGAAGGTAAGTTCAGGCACCCTCTCCATTTATTGCTGGGAGTCTTAACTGGTGTCATCCTTGTAGATGAGACCCAAATGGTTGGAGGAGAGAATTGACTAAGGCAGGTTGTTCTCTGACCTCCAGACAGAGGCAGTGGCCCATGAATGCCTGCTCAAAAACACACACAAAATGTAAATAGCCAAATGTGAAAAAACAAAAAAACAAAAACAAAAACAAAAAACAGGAAGCAAAGTAAGATGTATGATAAGGAGGTAGGGTATTTGAAAATTTAATTGTATTTGGAGACATTATTTATGCTTTTGTTGATCTATAAATCCAAATTATCAACTAAATAAGGATTATAGTTTTCCTCCAAGTAACTGTAAAATACGCCCCCTCCATCACAGAATCAGAGTATTTTCTGAAGAAAGGGGAGTAATTCAGAGTTAATAGATTAAGATGTATTTTGTTTTATCTGTTATGCACTGGTTTCCTAAGATGTTTATTGAGTTGAGACTGTAGAGAAAAGTTACTTTCATATATAAAAGGGTACACTAGATGGATATCAAAAAATGAGCTTCACAGACTGTTTAATTTGGGATGAAAAGATCTTTTTCTTTGTCTTCTCAGAATGCTGCTTGTGATCAGGACTATATATCTAAAGCAATGACTCGGCACTTTAGAGCTCCTGCAGAGGACCAGGGTTTGATTCTTAGCACCCACATGATGGTTGAAGAACAAACACAATTCCATTTTCATGGGACCTGATGCCTTCATCTGACCTTCGGGAACACCAAACAGGCATGTGGTGCACATACAGAATTAATCATGGATGCTTTGTACATTACTAAGATGTCTTATGCAGGCAAAAGATTTGTGCATAAAATAAAGAGAATAGATCCAATAAGACATTTTTTAAAAGATCAGGAACAAAATATAGGCTGTATGAAAAAAACAGAAAAGAAGCCAACAGGGTGGACTAGATTCTTTACTTAACAAGTTGAAGTCTTCAAGGGTTATTTCAGGAACATGCAGACAGACTGAAATAGAACCAATGCAACTGGCAGCCACTTCACTGCTTCTCATTAGATATTCAAGTCATGAATTGCAATGAGCATGAAATTTTCTTCCAGACCCAGTAATATCTGATCTAAATAGTTGTAATGCAAAACAATTCCTTCCCACAAAGGGGAAATAGTTTGTTCTATGACTTGATTAGCCATACTTCCTTTGTGACTTCAGTCCTTTGCTGTTACTAGTTGTTAGTGATATTTATTTGTTTGTTTGTTCATTCATTCATTTATTCATTCATTCTTTAATTCATTCATACATTCATTTTATGTAACTCACACTAGCCTCAAGCTCATGATCTTCCTGTCCCTAACACATTAGAGCTTCATGTGAAGGTCAGAGCCACGAGTCAGAAGATTCATTAGCTATGAAGAAGTTTCAAGAGACTGATATGGCAAAAATCATCACCCTCAACAGGAGTGAGGGAGAGCTGAAGTTATATGTTCACCTGGTGCCTGATTAAGTTGATTTAAATATTTCCAAAAAAAAAAAAAGACTGGGCTTGTCTTGCTAATTCTATTTACCAAAGAAATGCAATTTGAATAAATAAAATATGAAAGATTAAATCCATGTTTTGATTCAGAAGTAAATTGCAGATAACTAAGTATTATAACCAAATCCTCTATGGGTAACTCATCGTCTGTCTTTTGGTTACTGCATGGATTTTTATGAATAATCAACTGGTGTGTGGATTGTTTTTATGCCAAAAGTACACTGTTAATTAATGGCTCAAAAAACATTCTTTACATTTGTAGGCTTATTTATTTCAATTTTCAGATTGTCTTGGCTTAGCCTTCAATTGATTCTTCAGTAAAAATTTCATGTAACTACACAGCTCTTAGACATCTTGACTTTGATATCTGTAAGCATGCAATATTTTTATTGAAACCTTTTTCCTCTCTCTCTCTCTCTCTCCCTCTCATATATATATGATTGAAAGTAAGTTATATATTATACACACATATCTATACATATACCACAATACATACACACACACACACACACACACACACACACACACATATATATATATATATATATTAGTTTGAATATTTTATTTAGCAATATTGGTGAAATCCTGTGAGCTCTTGGGTGACAGCTGAGACTTCAATGGTTTTCTTCAGAGATAACACTAATGTTAATATGTAAACTCTTGCTCATTTCATTCCTTATTGTTTTTTCCTTATTGTTTTGAAAAGTCTTAGGATCCTTTTCTTTATGATCTGAAATTATTATGTCATGTTCTTAAATTAACATTTATTATAATATTTGCTTTAAAATTCTCGGTAGAAATTGTTTGCCACATTCTTCTCTTAATTTCTTAAATTTTGTGACAAAAAACATTTATTAAATATGCACCATTTTCTTCTTTAATGTTACCTCTAAACCATATCTCTTGATTTTTTTAGACTGTATAATTGCACTCTAAACTTTTATCTAGACATTTTGTTCCATTTCACAATTGAATTGGTTCTTTAGATTTTTATTTTTTTTACTTCCTTTGTCTGATTAAGGATTGAACCTTGACTTAAATGTATAAGAAAAGTTAGGATATAATTATCTACTTTCTGGCATTGTGCAATTAAATGATTGCAAAGTGGTACAATGGTTGACCCAGAGGGAAGATCTAAAACTTGCCAAGTTCAGACTCTGTTTCTGCTCTAGCTAAGTGTCTGAGTAGATTCAACTCCTCTTGATTTAATTTGAACATCTACAATGACGCTAAAAGCGGTATTAGTCAATGGTTACTGACTTGATACTAATGAATTATGATGCAAAAGCCCAGTGCATGGCTTGCTACATCCTAATGAATTTCAAGTAATTTCTTACACAGATGTTAGATAATAAAGACAGGATTATTATAGACAAAAGATAATACATTTAGTTCTGGTATAGAGATTAAATTTGGGGTGGGTATAGTGTAAAAATTTAATGTTATATTAGATTTAAAGGAGAAAAAAAACAAAGTGTCTTCTATAGAGAGCAATGGAATATGGTTGTTGCTGATAGCCTAACTAGGATGGAGATTAAATGACCTTTTAGGTACCTGCTATATTCATTTCTGAGGAGATACTTTATCATCAGCTTCTCTGTAACAACTTATCAAACAGGACATGGTCTCTGTGGAAGCTTGGGACTCCTAGTGACTGATTAGAAAATGTTTTGAAAATAGTAGAAATTAAATATAAATATGCTTTCATTTTATTTCTGTAATTTATAGTTCTGAGCCTGCATAAGATTTAGAAATTATGTTACATTCCATTGGCTCTACAGTATTTTCTCTAAATTCCCAGATGATATTAAACTTTTTTGGATATCTTAAAGAAATAATTTCTGAGTAGTTCATTACTTGTACATTTACAATTTAGAAAATTAATCTTTCTGATGATAAATTGTCTGAAGACAAATTAATCCATGATTAATATGCTTGGTTGAATCACACAATTGTATCTACTTCATTGTAAAAAAGATAAAAGTGTATTTATATTACCTCTGTCATTGAATAATTATTGTTGTTGTGTTTATTATAATACTTTCATTATCAGAGATAAAAATTTTAAAACTCTTAATTTGTTTCCTATCTCATTTATTTGCTTCTAGCTAATGTTAAAATGTTCAAGATTAAATGCCAAATGAAACCTAGCGTAATTTGAAAGCCAGAATCTCATGTTTGTTGATACTTTATCTTAAAGCACATAATCAATTTCTAAATATTCCATGGTAAATTAGTAAATTAATACATAAGAAAAGTTTCAGTGTAACCAGTAGTCTTATAATTATTATAAGTGTCAATAAACTGGTATTTATTATAAAATTTGGCACTGGTTTGGTGAAAAGTTAAATATATATAAGAATATATACATATATTTGATGTCTATTTATGTTAAACTTAATATTTCTATAGTATGTTCAATGTTTGTGGATTATATATTCAGACTGAACTTGCCATATGCATAAACAGAAGAACACTAATTCACAATTTTGCTGAAAATCTTTGATGCTTACACCTTCTTTGAAATACATGTTCATTGTTCTATATTTGCTAAATTCCTAGAATCTCAGTGACAACCCAAATTTTTAGTGGTTTCTTCATAACCCTCTTGAAGACATTAACATATTCTGGAAATTAAGAATGTGATGTTGCTCCTTGTTTTTGAAAAAGAAGCCTTATAAACACTGTATGATGTAATAATCCATAGAATTGTGATCATGAGATACACATGATGAGACATTACATGAAGTAACTATGGGATGTCATTATAACAGAGACTTCAAGCCAAGTAGAAGATTCTTACTAAACCCCTTACTATCATAAGCTTTATTGTGTGGAAAGTACTGGAAAGAGTGTAAATCCATGTCTCCAACATATATATATACCACTTAAGGGAAAAGCAGACGGGTTAAAAAAAAAGATTCCTTTATTCACTTATTTGAATTGTTAGCTTTAAAACCTGTGAGACTCAGATCATAATGCCTAGGGGCAAGGAAGGCAGCCTCTGCTTCCCAGAAGCCTGCTGCTCTTACCCACGTGGAATGGCCGGAGTCACAGAACTATAACCTCATTGGGGACATACTTACCAGCTGGAGAGATAGGGGAATGAATGCACCATGCAGTCAACAGTATGACAGTCTGAGCAGGTTTGGACCGCTTTGTCCCCAGATGCTTTTCAACACATGTCCACCAGTAGAAAATAATAGGTGTATTGGCTTCTCCTGACTGCACCCTCCTCCCCACCTTTCTGTCTGGAACCTTGAATTCTCATCCCTGTTCTTGTGGAAGGCAACTGCTGATGCTGGGTAGAATTGAAGGAAGGGCAGTGAAGGAGCTATTGAATATAGACATGGGTGTCCGGAGATAATTCTTAAGTACACTGACACTCCGAGTTCCTGCAAAACATGCTGCATAATTACAGTGACATCACTTTCAGATCATAAATTCAAAACAGCCGTATTCAGAACGTTTTGATGGGTGCCAGAGAGAATTCAGCTTTTAGCACTCTGAGTTAACACAGTGTCCACATGTACCTGACCCAGCCCATGATGTTGACCCTGAACTGAATATCCTACCATGCTCTGAGAAAACTCTAGCAGGATATGGAGAAACTAGATTTCAGAGTAAGATAGGGTATGGCAGCATCTGTTGTAGAAGAGAACACACTAACTCTATAATCTGTGTGTGATTATAAACATAAAAATGTTTTTGTTCACTAGAAATGAGAAAGGAAAATTATTGCGGAGTCACCCTTCATAAAATAAGAGCATTGTATACTAAAACCAAAGACCAAATATTCATTATGTTTCAGATTCTGTAACCAGTTATGAAGGCAGACTTATGTTAATTAGTTGTGGGACTTACTCTAAGTTCTGGAAGGTGAATGTTGACCCTTATCTCAGTTTTCTTTGATTTACTGAAGTTATGCAGAGACAGTGAGTGGAGTATCAAAAATGAGATCATTATGATGAGGCAAAGCTCCTCACAAAAGGTCTTTCATTTATTTGATGAATATTGGTTATTTTTATTCATCTTCTGAAGTTAAATTTTACTATAGAATTTGGTAGGTAGAGTAAAAGCAGTAGCCTATGCTTAAAATTGAAAATCATTACAACAGATTGAACATTGTTAATATCAGATTATTAACAGTAAAAAATGAGTACAAATATATTTACATGGGGAAATCAAAACCAGCATATCAATCAACAAAAATGTAAGTAGAATTTATTTCTCAAAACTTTGCTTCTCAGATGGTATAAAGTTAGCATCTGTTTTAGTGAATTTAAAGCTAAATTTGACTTTGGAAAAACAGTTATCTTACTCTGTCAGGAACTTACCACAGTACAAAAGAGAGTACAATTATTTAAAAAAAATTTCATTTGACTAGAAAAAAAGAAGAAAAACAGGCTTTAAGAATTGAAATAATTTATTAGAAATAAATAATCTAAATTCAGTATGAATTAATTGCTAACTTAAAAGAGAAAACCACAGGGAAATGTACTGAAGACTATCCAAGAGACTCTCAAACCACATAACTTTACCCCACCCAGGAATTACATAATGTAAATGTTAACTTATAAATTCAGTCCCCATATATACACACCTGGCCATGCTACAGGCTTTACGGAGATATTATTATTTTTTAATATAAGTTCATTTCTCTGCTGTAGTGTCAGTTATGAGCATCCTATTTAAATTGTTCATTGTTGGGGTGTATGTGTAGGTACATGTGGGGTGTGTGTGTGTGTGTGTGTGTGTGTGTGTGTCACAAGATAGAATCATCTGGAAAGAGAAAGCCTAAATTGAGAAAATGCTGCACTAGACTGGCTAATGGGAAAGCCTGTGGTGCATTTGCTTGTTTGAAGGTTGATGTGAGAAGGTCGGGTCTTACGGGTATTGCTACCCTGAGCTGGTGGTCCTGTTTGTTTCAGAAGGCAGGCTGACCAAGCCAGGTTGAGCAACCCTGTAAACATCACAACCTCATGGCCTCTGGTTCCTGCTCTGGCTTTCTTTGATCAGGACTGCACTGCACTGTGGAGGTGTAAACTGGAATAAACCCTTTCGTCCCTAAGCTACTTTTGGTCAGTGCTTTAGTACAACATAGAAACCCCAACTAAGAAACTAATTGGTACTTATTTAAAAACATAAACTAAAATTTTCCAATCATCATTTAGGTTACTTTCCTGAAAGTATTCATCATTCAATGTGCCTCCTTATTCTAACTGCTTTATACACTGAGAAAACGAGCACTAATTTGTTTCTTTTCATACACATGGTTTTATGTATTTTTAATATTTAACCTGGTTGTCAAGGAATACTGCAAGTTGACCTATGTCCTTGCCTTGTGAGCACTGGAATTTTATCTTTCAGGTTGGATAAAATGGTGTCTCTTCTCACCTCATGCCCTTTCTGTACTTTCTCTGGTTTTTTGCAACGAACATTTTGTTTTATTCTGGAGCAGTTTGTGCTGATGCTAGGAGATGGAGGGTTCACTACACTGAAAATATTAAAATTATAGTTAAGAATGTCACTGTCTGGAGAGAAGGTTGGCCGCAGATTTGGCCCCTTGTTCAGACTGAATCTGTTGAGACATACTATGGGCTCTTCTTACTGAAGATGGCCTTGGCCAGAGCAACTTTCCTCCAGTTGGGAAATTATACCTGACATTTGTTTTTCTGACAGTAGACTTGCATGGTACACTCAGAACTGGGATGGTTCCTCTAAATCATAGGAATTTCTTTTAGCCTTAAATATCCTT
>CABHPQ010000899.1:0-20695 GCA_902168405.1 Peromyscus aztecus | reverse complement strand
GTGTGTGTGTGTGTGTGTGTGTGTGTGTGTGTGTGTGTTTAACTCCTCCAGAGCCATATATGAAAACATCGAACCTAATTGCTGAGTTTTTCTTGTCTAGGAAGAAGTCTAATCTGTAGTTAGAAGTTTTTCTGTGTCCTGCCTGGTTCCACAGCCACACAGATGCAATTAAACACATAGAGGCTTATATTTATTATAACTGCTTGGCCATTAGCTCAGGCCTACCACTGACTAGCTCTTACACTTAAACTCAGCCCATTTCTGTTATTCTATATGTCACCATGTATTCCGTGGCTTTACCTGTGTGCCATTACATTCTGCTCCCTGGATGATGGGCTGGCGTCTCCTGGCACAGCCTTCCTCTTCCTAGAATTCTTGTCTGCTTCTCCTGCCTATACTTCCTGACTGGCTACTGGCCAATCAGCATTTTATTTATCAACCAATCAGTGCAACACATTCACAGCATGCAGAGTGACATCACCCATCACTAATCTGTGGTTTGGCTATGACGAGGTGTTTGTTTTGTATTTGTTCTGTCATGTCCCGGGACATGAGAATTTAGTGGACTGCCTGAATAACAGACAGCAGGAACCTTCCTGTGTTATCTTCTCCAGGAATGAGATTACAAACATATGATATCACAGTAAGCTTTTTACAGAGTTTGAGGTTGGAACTCACATACTTGTATTTGCATGGCAAGCATTTGACTTGACTAAGCTGTCTTCCAAGCCCTTATGATACTTTCTAAAGAAAACAAGATTTAAAGACTCTGGAAAATTCAATAGCAAAATAATCCTTTAAAAAACATGTGTGCATGAGTATTTTATTGCATCTATGCCTTTTCCTGATGCCTGTGGAAGGCACAAAACAGGACATAGTGTTTTCTGGAAGAAATGGTTGTGAACTGCCATATGGATGCTGGGAATTGAACTTGGGTTCCCTGGTAAAGAAGACACTGCTGGAGATGGAAGTGGGGGGTGGGGAAGGGGGAGGGGGGCGAGGCGGGAGGAGGGAGAATGGGGGAATCTATGGCTGATATGTAAAGTTGAATTATATTGTAAAATAAAATAAAATAAATTCAAAAAAAAAGAAGACACTGCTTATAAAACTACAGAGCCATCTCTCCAGCCCCAGTAAATGATTCTCTCTAATTTTGAAGAGGATGATGATGATGATGATATTAATAATAATTTATAACAACAAAACAATGCAGCTAGAGAGATGGCTCAATGGTTAAGAACACTGCTGCTCTTGAAGAGGCCCCAGGTTTGACTCCTAGCACCCACACCCACAATTGTCTATAACTCCATTTCCAGGGAGATTTAATGCCTTCTTCTGACCTCTGAAGGGACCAGGCATACATGTGGTGCACATACATATGAGCAGGCAAAACACTCATATATATAAATAAAAATAAATACTTTTATTTAAGACAAAATAAAACAAACAAACAAAAATCCAGAACCAAGCATATGTAACAACCATATCTCAGAACTAGATTTGTTGGGGATGACTTGTGTAATATGACACTTGTAATGTTGATGTGCTTATTTCCATTGTATGGTAGAAAAAAACCTGAGCAAAGTAAGCTTAAATGATTGATGTGACTATCAAATTTCCAGGAAGTGACAGAGCAGAAAATTGGAGTTTTATTTTACCTTAAAAGTAATATATTGACCCAAGTGTGGTTGTGCACACCTTTAAGCCCAGCACTCAGGAGGCAGAGGCAGGCAAAGGCAGAGGCAAGTGGTTCTCTGTGAGTTCGAGGCTAGCCTGGCCTACAAAGCTAGTTCCATAACAACCAAGCTGTTATAGGGAAACCCTGTCTTGAAAAACAAAAACAAACAAAACAAAAGTGATGTATTTTCTTCTTACATTTTCCATTTATATCTTATATGATGCAAACATTTTTAAAAAGTACACTTTAACTATTTTAATGAAAGAATCTATTACATTTTTTACATTATTATATAATTGCATCTTCCCCCCACTTCCTGTTCCTCCTTCCCTTGAAGCTCTCCCTTAATCCTCCTTTGCTCTCTTTCAAATCCATAGACTCTTTTTTCATTAAGTAAACTTGGTTTTCAACAGAGACTTTTATTGCTGTTGTTTTGTTTTTTTAAGGTAAAAAATTTCCTATGATTTTGTTGCATGTTTTAAGTAGGAAGTGTTTTTTACTCTAAGGTCTTTCATTTGTGTCTATGTGGAAACAATCATTATTAAAATAAACTCAATTAAAATTGTTTTCCACTGAGGGATGACTCTAGGGATATCATGTCTTTTTTCCCCACTTAGCCTGGAATAATTCAGAATATTTTTAATCAAGATATTTTAGAGTCTGGCTAAAATTTAACAGTGTACCCTCTGAGTCTAAGAGTGGCTAAGTATCCATGGAATGTGCTCTTTCTCTTTGATACCCAGTAATAGTGGAGAGTAGATGTGTCACTGAGAGAGCAGAGTAGAGAAGCTGTACCTTCCCCCAAACTCCCCTTTCCTGCCTTCTGCCTCATTGATGATAACATGGTGGAAGATTAAGTGGAACATGAGTCTTGGAGTCAGTTCTTCAAAGAAAGCCTCAAAGGAACTCAATCAGCTGTAACATTGATTGAATCTGTTAAGATCATAAGGGAACATTTTAAGCTCTGATGACGTTAAGGATGCTGTGATAGAAGATTGGGAATTATTATATCTCCTTTCCCAGGTAGCTGCAGGTGTGCTAGGATTCAAGGATTCTCTGTGGAGGCCATATACTGAGGATGCTCGTGTCTAGTGTACAGTTAGAATACATGTGTTTTCTCACTTACTTTAAGTCATAAATGTGTTACTTATAATAACTAATATGATATAAATTATATGTAAAAAGTTGCTGTACTATGTTATTTAGAGTGAGAAGAATGTCTTTATACGTCCAAAACACATGATAAATTTCAGAATATACATGGGGAGTTGAATTTGTTATAAGGAACACATGGATTTGGAGGGACAGCAGCTGTACATGACTAACCACATTTCTGGGATCTTTTAAAATGATGAACATATCATTATTTTTCAATGCTTCATTACAATATTTAAGTGTTCCATTTCTACTTGGGATAATTTTAGATGCATATTTTGCTCTGAAAATAATATATCAGCAATATAGCTTCTATGTTCTTATTATAACCTTGAAAAATTATATGTATTACAAAGGCCAATAAACATATTCAAAAAGAAATCAACAGAACAATCTGTGTTATCTGAATATAGATTTTGAATTTTTATTAGAATCCAGAAAAATGCCATATGAACCATTATTACTCAGTAGTCAAGCTTAGTTTATTTCAGAAATCAAAAAGCTTAATGTTAGAAAATATAGCAATATCCATAGAGAAGCTGCAATGAATATTCCTCAACACTGAATGTAACCTTCTACCTGCCATAGGAGACAATTGTATCCAACTCACTCACATGTTCAAGTCTTAACTTCAGAATGTGACTGCATTGTGCATGGGGGTGGTGAATAGGTAGTTAAGTTGATTTCACTGGGCAAATTTTAATCCATGCATGTCCTTGTTCAAAAAGGAAAATAGAACTGTCATGAGTAAAATGCAAGACATGAGAAGACATGGAGAGGTACAGCTACAGGCGAGGCACTAAGAGCTCAGAGAAGCCAATCTAGCCTGATCTTAGACTTTTATCAGCCAGAACTAAGAAGGTACATTTATTTTCTGCAAGCTATAGTACTTTGGTACTTTCTCCTCACTGTCTTTACAAAGTAAACTCATTTTTTTCTTTGGTGTACATTCAGGGTAATAATTTCACTTATAATTGAAAAGAATCATTCATCTTTTGGAAGTATATAACTGAACAATCAAAGTCACAACATAGCATCTCAGCTAAATAATACATCACACATATTAATCGTTATGTGTCAAGCACTATCTCAAGTTAAGACTTGAGCTAGCTCTCTTGAGTGACCATGGCCTTAGCTGGCAGGTGTCTTCCATAATTTCATAGCTATGAGATGGTCAACTTTGATGTGCTTCATACGACTCCCTCTGACAGGCTCAACTAATCGTCGGTCTGGACCTCTGAAATCATGAGTTAAGAAATACGTTTGCCTTTCATAATCTTAATGGGCAAAGAAAGCATTGCCACAGTAACAGGAAGGTAGTATGATGAAGTTGTTAAAAAGGGTTTTCTACTACTAGACTCTCCATATTGCAAGGTTGTAGTGTAAAATCAAGTGTAAATACAGTAACTCCACCTAAGTAGAGTGGCATTGGTTTTATTGTTCTTCTCCAAGTACTCAAGTCTGCTTTACCCTTTCACTTACCCATAAGCCCCTTGGTTTTTTTGAAACACAGTCTCATTGTGACTGGATAGCCTGGAAACTTTAATAGTCCTAGTCTGGCCTCAACTAGCTCAGTGGGAATGTAGGTGTGAGCAAATCAGTTTTAATTGTACCAAAAACTAGCCCCAGCTCATGTTACTCTGGTGACATTTTTTTAGAAAAAAAATAACATATTTTAATATATTCTTCTTATAATTAATATGCATTTTATCTCTTCCTTTTTCACATAAAGGGCATCTGATTTTGCTTCCTTGTCTTTGTGACATCACAGTGAAATAGATGGTAGCTGTGCAGGGATTATGTCTAGGTAGAAACACAGGGTATGCAAAGTCCTAGATCTTAAGAATATGTCTAATGTACAATTTCCTGGAAGCTAATCCAAGAACTACAATCTATTGGAAATTTTTTCAATAAGAAAGTAATTCTGACAATATAGGTTTATTGAGGAGAATGGACCTGATGATTGAAACACCATCCTCTACAAGTCCTTTCCCATGGTTATGATCAGTACTTGTTACAGGCGGAACCTTTGATTTCTGGAGCTCTTTCTTCATTTGAAACAGGTTATTCTGTCACTAGGGTAAGATCTGCTTTGATTGTAGACTCACAGAATCCTCTAAAGCTAAAAAGGAATGCACACATTTGACTTTGCAAGAAGAGATGGTAGGTCTATATTTTTAAGCATCAACAAGAAAGCATAATTATTACAACTTTAGCGTAGGAGAGAATTGTGTTGCTAGTAAAAAGAATGCATGAAAGATTGCTGCAAAAATTATATAATATAATACACTGTAAAATTTTAAAGAATTTGAATGTCTAAGAAATTTCAGGCGTGGCTCAGCTACATAGAGAGACCCTGCTTCAAATAGAAATGCAAATAAATAAAGAGAACGTGACTCTGAAAATGATGCAAACTTAATGAAGAAATGTAAGTGGACATACTATTGGAAAGCAGTTTTCAATTATTGGTTCATAAAATTGAAGAGTGACATAGTTTTTACTTTATGAGAAAAAACAAAAATACTTTTAAATGGTGTAGCATTAATTGTTTTTTGTTAAAGAATAAGAAGTAAAATTCAGAGAGAAACATGTGTGCAACATGCAGCAAACTGATTCTAAATTCACATCCTTTCTAAAGAACTTTATCATTACCTGAGATTGTGTTTTCTCCCCTTTGTGTTCATGCTACAGTGGATGAGGAGAAATGTGACAAGGGACCAGTTGTGGTAATGTGGTAATTAAAGCCTGCACAGATGTCAGCATTAATAAGAGACTCAAATGAAGTGTGTGTAATAAATGGTTGCCTTCAGCTGCAATGGCGGGCCTGGTTTCACGGGTAATGGTGTCTGGAACACGTTCAATCCTCCATAATGACGAAATAAAAAAGTTGAACAAACCTACAGAGAAATTCCTCTCACTACCAGCATGCTTTGTGAGTCAAAACTTCACAGGCTTTGAAAACTTTGGAGTATAGAGGTTAATAAAAGAAAGTGTAATAAAATAACAGAATCTGAGTGAACCATTTAAAATTTCCTAAAAGAAAATTCAATATTAAAATATCTGTTTGAACAACAAACTTTCAGAACTAAGAGACATAGATTATATTTAATGGTATTAGCAATCCCAGCTGTTGGAACATGGTCAGAAGAATGATACATGGTGATCGATGCCTGTGAGAGAGGCTCCTCCGGGAAAAAAGGCAGAGAGCCCTTTACCTCCGGTGCATTTTCTTTCCTAGATTTGTCTTGAATCTGATTTTGTGCCTCCTGTGACAAACATTTGCATTCACTTTATAAGACATGTTTATTCTTGTTGGATGTCAGAACACAGCTGTAGAACCCAATCCAGTGAAAGGATATGCTGAGTGCTGTCCTCAGTGTTCCCTGAATCTGGATATGGCCTTCTGCCTTGCTTTCTCAGATATAATCTATAGTATGGGCCAGGCAATTGCATTTAAATTGGTCTGTCCTGAGAAATTTCCAGGAAAGTGCTGCTCTGTTAATATTTAGTATGGATGAGCTTACAGCATTTATTTACATGTTTTTCTTATCATGTTTGCCAGAACTCAAACAACCTTCTTTAGATCATTGCTTTCTTTGTTTCATTCATGGATAAATGTACACTGAAACTCAAGTAACTCTGTCTATTGCATTAGACTGTAGTCTGCTCCATTCTAATAGGTCCTCAGATCCCAGTTCCAGCAGACAAGATCTGCAAAGGTTGGCCAAAAGTCAACACTAACTAGTTAGGGAATGATTATGTAGTGAAATTTAATCATGTAGCTACCAAATATTATATTTTTTGAAATAATGAAAAATACAGTATACCCCAACATAAAAAAGTAGTCGTAATTGGGAATACTTACATACTATTTGTGGGATGTATGTGTCACAAAATCTCATGTGGTAAAAGAAAATTTTATTTATAATTCTCATGTAAATAGCTTTATACACAAACCAAAATGTTCCCTTGAACCTGGAACTGTGAATATCTTTCAACAATGAACTTTAAACCCAGCACAATAAAAAGTTTAAAAAAATGTCACATAATTTCTCCTTCTGTTGAAAGTCCTTTTACAAATACTCCTTAACCTCTACCCTCCTGAAGGAGAAGAGAACATGGCGAAAGGCTCATGTTCACAGACATGTTACATAGTGGACCTTTGGCAACTTGGCTGAACCCTCCTAGACCACAAAAGAAAAAAAAAAAAAAGAAGAAGAAAAACAGAAAAAAGCCAAACACGTAGCTGTGAAAACAAATACAATTGATGCTTAAGATGTTTTCATGATAGAGTTCAAATTTCTATGTTTTTATAATATACTAAGGTAGAACTTTCAGAAAAGATTATATTCATTTCATTTCATGGAACTAACTTACAAAAACTTTCAGATGATTCCAAATGATTTTCCATTGTTTGAGAAATCCTATTATGAAAGGCCACTTTAAAATGATACAGTTCAGAAAAGCATGCTCAATAAATCTTTACTAATTAGTAAGAAAGTCCTTCTTGGGACTAGATAAATAGAAAAATTTGTATATTCATTAGTTGAAAATATATGAAGAATCATGTTCTTGCCCTAAATGACTTATTAATAAGTTTAAAGTATTCTTAATAATCCTGTGTCACACAGAAAATAAAATTCACTGTGTTAGTTACCTTTTCTGAAAGTCTATGGAAAATCCTAAGTGAATATGAAGTGTAATCAGAAAAACAGTACTTATAGGTCTCCCTTCAGACATAATCCACTAAAAAGAAACAGTCTTGAGACTTTGAGGACCACAAGTGTTGCATCTTACTGAGCATGGCATTCCTATTTTCCCCAAACAGGTTAAACAACCTCAGCCCATGTTCCATGAACAGGTCAAATCTCTGATAAATGAGATGTTAATTACCCCATTCTTTTGCTAATCAAAGGTAAGAGTAGAACCTGAATCACCTTCCTTGTAGGAGTCAATGCCAATCTGCCTACCTTCACTACAGCTATTCTGATTTCTCTAATAATTGTGGTGTAGAAATACAAAATAGATTTCATTATCCATTTCTATCACCTGAATTAGTCAATTCCAACAAAATTTATTGGCTTCAGAGAGCAACCAATTTCTTGATCACAGCTTGACAGAACTTTAAATATAAAAGTAATTTTGCACATTTTTGTTCAGGCTCTACCATGTACTAAATCCCATTAGTTTTCCAAAAGTTGAGGGTTGTATTTGAGCAATTAAAATCTTTCAGTAGATCTGTGCTCATTTATGAAATCCAACCAAAAATACTGTAAGCAAAATATCCTGGAGCTTTTTAACAGGTTTACTTATATAATAATTAAATGTGAAAGATGTATGTGTTTGATTAGCTCTTTGAAAACATAAAAAATATAATGTATTCTCAAAAATAAAAAACTATGAAATCAGACATTTTTACTGCTTTCACTATAAACTTTTTAAAAATCATCTTATGTTGAATATTATAATTTACTTAATCAAATATATATGGAAAGGAATACCTTATTTCCACCCTATCCATACTTGTTATGTATGTTCCTTTATTGAAAATTTAATCAACTCCTAGAATTAACGCAAGTAGCTCTGACAATTTCCATGTTGTCCTCAACCCACTGGAAAGCTATCACTCCTGATATCTGACTAGGGTGAAATTTTCAAATTTTCATCATGTGTTTGTTCAAAGATGAACATTGTGATGGATAAAACCACCCAACTATTTGCACTGGGAAGTGTTGGACCTTGGCCTTTCTCCCTAGTTTGTGGGTTCCTCAAATGTGCTGTCAATCCAAAGTTGACCTTTTGATTTGAGGTCGTTCTGCAGGAACATTAAATATTTTGTGCTAAACAAATTACTTTCCTTCACCTTTATATGCAGATTCAAGTTGAATGTACAATTTCTATTAGCATTTTAGAGATGGTGTGAGATGAAGATCAAGCAGCCCATGTTTACCTTCATTTATTTTTGATAAGTTTGAGTTCAGGCTAAAGAATATTAATAGCATAAGGCAAATATAAAGCTTGTCTATGATAGGCTAACATAGTATAGATATTTTAAGTAATTTTAATTTAATTAATTTATTTATTTTACATCCAAACTGCAGATTCCCCTTTCCTCCCATTTCCTACCCCTTCCTCCTCTCCATCCATACTTCCATCCACTCCTCTTCTCTTTCTGTTCAGAAAGGGACAAGCTTCCCATGAGTATCAACAAAGCATAGCATATCAAGTTGTGGTTATAATAATATCTTGCTAGAAAAGGTTTTCTGAAAAACAAAGCTAATTAACAGCAAAGACAAAGCAAATATTAATATCCAAAAGCAGAAATAAATAAAGTAACAAAATTTTACCAATGCCTGAAAAAAAAGTTTAGGGAAAATTTATACTATGAATAAAAAGTAACTAAAATTCAATAGCATCAATTAATAAATTAATCAAACCTATATATGTAATATTTGCAACTATCTTATCTTTAGAAACAAAGATACAATATTTACCATGGGCACTGTAGAAATGTCCCACATTTCAGGATAATTCTGGAATTAATGGTTTATAGACTATTAATTGTAAAAGTCCACAGGGGACAATTGTTCCAAACACAATCTAATAAAAAGCCTCAGATTTTCTCTCTGAGATCAGAAGGTTTGTACAGAATTGTATGAAAAAGGAATGAGACATTGTGTGAACTACAGTAGTGTTTGAACTGATTCATTAGCCCCTCTGAAATCCTAAGTGAAAGAAGTCAACTAGAGTCCAGAGTTCACTGACCAAGAATGTAAGGCAAGAGGATGGAAAAACAAAGGAGTTTCGCATCATAGGTGGGCCTTCTTAATCTCAGGAGAACTGTGCAATTGTAGGATTCAACTTAAAAACTAACTATGAGTATTGTCATTTAGCAGTAACTCTCCAAAAGTCACATCTTCCCATAACTTCTTTGCAGATATAATCAAGATTTAGAAATATAGGAGATTATGTTATATTAGAATGAACCCTTAATAAAATAAGTCTGTTCTTTTAAAAGACAGAAAAGAGACAATTCAAAGAAGGTATGATGTACTTGCAGGTAGAGACTAGAATGGTGAAGATATGAATGTCAAGGGTTGCTGGCAATCTCTAGAAGCTGAGATAGATAGATGCATGGGCAATTTCTTCTTTAGAGTATGATCTTGCTAAAATAAATAATGATGGACTCTATCTCTAGACTAACAAAACATACTTTAAATCTATATATCAATCTATCTATCTATCATCTATCTATCTATTTATATCTATCTATCATCTATGGATCTATCTATCTAATTAGACATGTTTGTTGTTTGAAGCCTTGATTTTTTTTGTCAGATGTAGGAAAGTGCTACAGAAGCTTTAAAGTTCTTTGAGCTGGGAAATCTGTCATAAAAGGAGCTGGTAGAATGATAAGAACGAAGTAGAGAAGCTAGTGACAGGTAGGAGATTGTTGTGGTGACCCCAGATGTAAGCAATGGCAAACCTTAGAATCAAAATCGAAGGAAGGAGAAAATGCCGGGCCATTCTGCTGGGAGACAGGAGAAATGTGTTTTCTATCTGTTGGTCTTTAAAAGCTCTCACTGAATTTTTGTCATCATGTCTTGATGCAGCACATTCCCTACTTTAAGAATATTTTACTATCTATTTATTACTGTGTGAATGTACATGTATGTGCAGATGCTCTCAGAGGCAAGAAGTGGGCATTAGATTTCCTGGAACTAAAGCTGGCAGGTGTTTTTGAGCTACTGGTGTGGGTTCTGGGAACCCAACTCTGATCCTCTGAATATGCAGGAAGTGTTATTCACCACTAAGCTGTCTATCTAGATAGACACAAGTTTTGCTATTTTTAACAGAAAAAAGGTGTAAATAGATTAAAAAGAAAGAGACAAAAAATAGTATTGAAAGGAGAGAGTAAAAAAAAAATTTAGCATATTATTTTTTATACATGATATACTTGTAATGAAAATATGATGGAGATTTCGAGGTATTACCAAATAATAAATGAATGCTGAGAAACTACAAATTAGATATGAACTATGAAAGATAATAATTAAATAATAGACATATCAGCAAACCATTCTTTTTATCATTTCAACACATTTTTTTTCTAGGGATGACATTTCAAGTAGAAGAACTATTTCTGGAAAAATATATATACTCAAGGTGGGAAATGACAAGCTGAATCACAAAGTTATTATTTTGGTTGTTGAAAGCCAAGGGCTTAAAGTTTTCTGGAAAAATGAATGAAATATAAGCTATAAGATTAAGGTTTTTATCTTAATGGAAGTCCATGATCTAGTGTTCATTTCAAAGCCAAACAATAAACAAGTACACCTGTTTGCATTCCATTCTGCATTTTATATGCCCAGGAGCAAACATTTGTTCATAATCTGGGAGCAATTTTGTCAAATTGGAAACACATTTAACCAAATGGCATCAGTTATGGAAAGATTCCTGGTGCTTGTAAAGATAATGGGAAAGTCTGTAAGTGGGTGATGGCTATTGTTGAGATATACTTAGAATTTCTGATAATGTGAGCTGGTTTATCATAGTCTTAGCTTTTAACAATGCTCTTCCTCAAAAATTATTGATATATATATATATATATATATATATATATATATAACTCTAAAATTAATTCAACTTTTCAAAACCATATTTTCAAGAATGCTTTTGAAAGAAAGCTGATAATAACCCTAAGCAATGAGTCAGAATGACAACTAGACTCATTGTTATTTGTTTTTTTTTTTCATATCAAGCTTGCTGTTTGTACCATTAGTGTAGTCAAAAAAGCAATTGCAATGGTGACTGGATACTGTGCTTACTCAGTAAATATGTATGTGCAACAGCTTCCTCAAATGTTTGCTTTCAGATTTTTTTTAAAAAAAGTGAACTGTTAATTAACTACATTTTTCTGGAGGCAATTTATGTATTAGTACAGCAGTGACCATTCTTCTTGGGCTATGGATTCCTAGAAAGTCTTATTTCAAATGTGCTGCTGAGTTCAATGATGCTGTCAAGTACCAGATCCATATTTTTGGGGGGGTGATGATTATCCAACTGCCAGTTTTGCTTCTCTACTACATAGAGTTCAATTTGTTCAAAAAATAGTAATTGATAACTATTTCTAATGAAATGGGCAAGGATACACACAGAAGTACAGGGCAGCTACTTTCTTGAGAAAAGTCCAAGGACAATTCTAAGTGGTATTAAGTGCTAGGTACTCTCTGTGGATAGCACGTCTAGCAGTGCTAATTCCTGAAGGAAGATCAGAGCACTGTCCCACCGTCATCTCTAGAACATTGATGCATGTTGTATTAGAGCAGCAGTTCTTAATCTATGGATGGTGACCCTTTGGGAGTCTAATGACCCTCTTATAGGGGTCCCAAACAGATATCCTGCAAATCAGATATTTACATTACCATTCATAACAGTAAAAAAATTATAGTTAGGTAGAAGCAATGAAAATAATTTTATGATTGGGGTCACCACAACATGAGGGCCTACATTAAGGGATCGCAGCATTGGAAAGGGTAAGAAACAGTGTATGTAAGTGTTCTTAGAGAAAAACCAAAGTGAGACAAAATGTAATTTGCTATAAGATAGGAAACATCAGGTGACAGACCACAGGCATGAGAAAATGAAATATATTCCTGTTATTAGAAGTGGAATTTGTAGAACTAAGCTGGAACCATATAGTGGATAGCTCTAATCTTGGTGAGATTCTAGACTTGTTTGGATTATAAAAATGGGTACTTAGGTGGATAAGGAAATCATGCAACCAGAACTTCTGATTTCTTCATATACGATTATTCGTCACTGGAAAACCTTGTCTGTCTCCTTGCCTTTCCTCTCCTCTGCTCTGCTGTCGTCTGCTCTTCCCTCCCCTCCCCTCCCTTCCCCATCCCCTTCCCTCCCGTTTTCATTTTCTCTGTCTCTCTGTCTCTGTCTCTGTTTCTCTCTCTCTGTCTCTATCTCTGTCTCTGTCTCTCTGTCTTTCTCTCTCAGTGTGTGTGTGTGTATTGTGTTTGGTTGTGTTCATGTGACTGCAGGTGCATGCATGTGAGGTTCAGAGGACAATCACAGGGATGGATCATCACTTTCTACTGTTTTTTGTTAATTGGAAGCAGTCTTTTTTTTCTATGCTGTGTATACATGGTTAGCTGGCTTGTGAACTTCCTGGAATTCTCTGGCCTCTGCCTATGACCATGATTCCAGAAGGTCAATGCTGCATGTGGCTTGATGTGAATTCTGGGAATCTGATTTCAGGTGTGCACAATTGAGCACCAAGCACTTTACTCCCAGAGCTGCCTTCCCCTGAGTGAAGGTCCCTAGAGAAATGTGATTCTAATCAAATTATATAGAGTGAACTTCAGAGTAATAAAAATATTATTAAAAATACTAGTTATCTAAACTGTGTGGTTCAAACTTACTTGTGAACTAAGCTAAGTCTGTTAGTATTGCAAAGAAGCTGGCAGATACTATGAGATTTCCAACTGGGGGGGGGGAATGTCTATCAGAAACTGTGTATCTATAATAACAGTATCTACTATTATTGGAAGAAATTTACACCATAGATATGAGCTCAATTTCCCCCCTGAACATTGAGTGTAGAACCAAGTAAAACTAGAAAATCCAATGAAGTATAAGAAGGTAAATCCTCACTTAGGAAAAAATTAATATTTTATTATATATTAACAGGCATAAGCTTGTCTTCTTTTGCCTTAGTAAAAGACTACTATTACACCGGTGCAAGACACTATTCTTTTTTATTTTTTTAATTTTTTAATTTTTATTTTTTGTTTTTTCGAGACAGGGTTTCTCTGTGTAGCTTTGGCGCCTTTCCTGGAACTCACTCTGTAGCCCAGGCTGGCCTCGAACTCACAGAGATCCGCCTGCCTCTGCCTCCCAAGTGCTGGGATTAAAGGCGTGCGCCACCACCACCCGGCGCAAGACACTATTCTTATCTTTAAAAGTTATTTGGTATTCAACTTCTTTGAAAGGATATATCAGAAAAAGAGTGGTCAGTACATCTATTTTCAAGGTATACAGAAATATTTAAAAATGTGGAAAATGTACATAACAAAAGATCAACCTATTTCTGTTTCCTCTTCCTCTGTTTGGTTACAGATTAAATAAGCAGAATGATCCATGAAGATTTTTATGTGTTATATCAGCATGGAGTGTTTAGGACCGTAAGTGACTCCGTTGACTTAGTGAGAGAGACACACCCTCTATTCATATTAGGAAAGACATATAAAGTCAGGATGTCATCATTCCTTAAAGTTAATGAAGTAGTACCTTTAAATTTATACTTTATGGAGACAAGTGAATAATTAGTTGAAAGATTAAACCACAAAATTAACATACATAAACCACACACACATTTATTCCCTTCACACATTTTTTTCCCAATCTACATTTCTTTGGGATTAAGCAGACTGTATCTATTTAAATCACTAAAAAAAAAAAAAAAAAAAAAAAAGTGAGTGGGGGTAATGAAGGGCGAGGGTCGAGGGAAGGAGAGCTTAGGGGAGCGGGAAATCCCAGCTGGATCAAGAACAGAGAGGGAGAACAAGAAAAAAGAGACTATGATAAATGAAGACCACATGAGAATAGGAAGAAGCAAAGTGCTAGAGAGGCCCACAGAAATCCACAAAGATACCCCCACAATAGACTACTGACAATGGTTGAGAGACATCCTCTCTGGTGATAGGATGGCCAAACACCCTAATTGTCGTGCTAGAAACCCCATCCAATGACTGAGGGAACTGGATGCAGAGATCTACGGCTAAGCCCCAGGTGGAACTAAAGGAGTCCAATTGGCGAGAAAGTGGAGGGTTTATATGAGTGAGAATTGTTGAGACCAAGGTTGAATAAAGCACAGGGACACATATCCAAAAGAATGGAAACACATGAACTATGAACCAATGACTGGGGAGCCCCCAACTGGATCAGGCCCTCTGAATGGGTGAGACAGTTGATTGGCTTGATGTGTTTGGGAGGCATCCAGGCAGTGGGACCGGGTCCTGTGCTCAGTGTATGAATTTGCTGTTTGAAACCTGGGGCTTATACAGGGACACTTGGCTCAGCCTGGGAGGAGGATACTGGACCTGCTTGGACTGAGTCTACCAGGTTGAACTCAATCCTCAGGGGAGTCTTTGCCCTGGAGGAGATGGGAATTGGGGGGGGGTCTGTGGGGAAGGCGGGGGGGGGGGGGGGGGATGAAGGAATCCGTGGCTGATATGTAAAATTAAATTAAATTATAAAATAAAAAATAAAATGTAAATGTGATAATCTAAAAAAACAAAAGCTTTCCTTTTTCTGAAATTATAAATTAGAAACTTTCAGACCTTATAATTTCAGAGCAAATATATTGACTATGTAAGTTAGTACCTATCAGAATAATACACCAGAAGCCTTTGGCCTGAATTTACTGCAGACTGAATCTTTTTCTATGCTGTTGCACATATTGAACTTTTATAGCATGAATAAAATGACAGTTTTGCTCTCTTTGATTGCCTGGCATCTTTTGCAAATGAAACATAGATGGTTTTATGAAGTAGGTCACAGAATTAAAAGCATCGCTTATCTTAGATTATATTGTTTCTCTTCTGACAATGGAAGAGACAAAAGCCACTCAATTATAAAAGCCAATTTAATGTATAAAGACCTTAGGTGCTCATTACTTGTAATACTGCAACACCAGATGTCCCATTTTTCATAGATGATCTGTTATTTACTTTCTCAGTGAGATTCTAAAAATCCTGCTGACATACAACATTGTCTTCTTCCATTTGAGAACACAAAAATACACATTTCTCAGTTTTCGATTTTTAGTTCATAAATTTTATTTGTTTTCAAACAGAGACAGTTGACTTACAAATCACTCAGCGCAACAATTCTATTTTGCCAAACCATCTTCTACAGTAACATTTTTATTTTAAATTTTATTCTAATTTTGTTTCCTTGATGTTGTGGGCAGAGTAACCATATTTAAAAATAGAGGCTCCAGACTAGATGGCTAAGACAGCTTAAGAAATACACCTACAGAAAATCTGCTGTTGTAGACCTTCTTTGCATGTACAGTAATAAATTCCCCAGGTTTCTTGTTGAATCTTTAACAGGTAGATTATGAAAGGATAAGAAAACAGGACAAACAATATCCTTCAGGTAATGACCTCTCTGGAAAAGAAATAAGATTATTTTTGGGGTAGGCTTCAAATAAGGAAATGACCAGTTTTAAACTCTTCCCAAAATGACATTTGTTCCTTGATTTTACCTTTTTTTGTATTACTGTTGTTTTTTGTTTGTTTATTTGTTTGTTTGCTTGTTTGTTTTTATACCAGAAACGTTGCTTTTCTTGTGAAGGTGCAAACACAGTCACTTTTTTCATTGTATTTAATAACTGTCACTTAAGGCAGATACTCTGAATTAACACAGCCAATTGTTCCATATGATCGATTCATTATTATAAATAGATATGGAAAGAGAAAATAGTGAAAATTCACACAACACATGTTCATTATTAAATATAAGGGAAATTACATTCACCAAAGTGAGTGAAATTCTAATTATATAAATATTATTTTACAGATAAAATGACTATGAATTATAATTTTCTCCAAAAGAATAAAGTTCTTGTATTATGTCTTCAAAGAGCATATTTTGTGATGAGGCTTTATAAAATCTGTTGTACATACTGTAACATCAATTATAATTTTATGGCCTTGCTTCAAATATAATTTCTTCTATTTATTGAGCTAACCTAGAATTTTAAAACCAGCTTAGTTATGTATATTCCCTGGACTAAGGAGTATGTTGCAATATTCACTCTCAGGAGTTTACTTAGATCAACCCTAGGTTATAGCTACACATTTTGAGTTCCTTTAATGAAAGAGCAAAACTACACATTTCTATAAAACATATTTTGATATTTCACTTAATAAACATGGTTCTTTTAGTAAAATGCTGTAGTAGTTTTCTTTAAAAAATATAAAACTATAATATATACAGCCATGTATCATTTACTGGGAGACATTAAAAGTGCATGATTAGCAATTTCATTTTTCACAAACATTTGGAAGGCATGCACAGCAGCCTACATGGTAAACTTAACACATAGCTAAGACAAATAAGAGAGTCCATACTTCGATGATCCTATGTGTAGCCTATCTATTCACCGAAGAGCAATTGTGCAGCATGTGGTTTTATTGGCAAATGGAAATATGCATAAAGGACTGCAGACTCATAATAAAACCCGATGTTTACAAATGCATCACTTTTTTCTCTCTTGTTCTCTGACATTAGTTTTCCTTTTTACAAATTGTGGGTTGATTATACCTGTGTGGTCAATAATAGTTGAAAGAGGAATAATTTGGACTGTCATATAATCTAGGATATAATACATTAATAAAAGATATTTTTATAAATAAATTCTCCTATAATTAATAAGCTGTAAATACCAATAGAAATTCAGTTTAAATGGAGGTTTTAACCACTGTCAACAAATAAAGGCGGACAAATATATGTATATGTATATATATGTATATATATATATATATATATATATATATATATACTTGATAGATCCATTAAAAGTATCACATATGAAGCACTGAACCCTGCATCTTTCTCCATCCATCCAAGCAGGTGGGCCCTCTGGTGTAATAGTGCCAAGACTATTTATAGTGATAATGAACCATCCTTTTGACTGGACTTGAGGCCTGCTCCTCAGTAAGGAAAACATGACCAAACACCAAGACTAGCAATGTCACAGACTCTACATGAGAACTTAGTGGTATTTTCTTATTAAATGGCCATGTTCTCAAACTGCCTTCTATGTACCTAAGTTTATATCTGTAGATTTGAGATGCTTCCAACTAGGATTAGAGAAATCTAATATTTCAGTGGATAGAGATTATAGCAGAGACACATAACTTGTCAGAGCTCTGAGAATAAGTATCTCTGAATGACCAGCTAAAGGTGAGACATCTGTATTTATCCACCTCCCAATGGGCCAAGGTTCAGCAAATAGTCATCAGAGAAGTAGAGGAGAAAGGATGTAAGAGCCAGGAAATGGGAAAGCGTGTTGTGAAATCCTGTCCTTTGGATATATCAGGGTTGTTGCACACATGAAATTGGAGTATCTAGAAAAGACTCCCAGATTAATAAACTATTTTAGGAACCTGAAAGATAATGCTGAGAGAATAGCAGACGATAGAGGCCTTGCTGTGGTGTCTTAGGAAGAAATCTGGGAGTTCCTCACAGACTCTAGGGGAGCCATTCATTTGGTGTTTTGAGTTAAGAGCCCATGGTTCTTGTCAGCTGTGCCTGAAGATTCAATTGTGATTAACATGAGATCTGCACCCAAAGATGGGTCACAATTGTTTTTGACTCCTGTTTTATGAGTTTCAATACTCCTACTGGTTTCTGTTCACCAGACATGCATATGGCATACGTACACACAATCAGACAAAGCACTCACATGTATAAATTATAAACAAATAAATCTTTAAAAATAGAAAAATTGAGTTAGTAGGTTATTAAGCTTTGTCTGTGTGTTATTCTACTCATTTTAGGTAATATGTGTGTTTTAGTAAGCCAATAAGATGGTAATCTTACTTTATCCTTCCACATTTCAAAATAATTGAAAATTAAGTTTTTAATATAAGATATGCACAAAACTTACTTTTTATAGATGTTTTACTCACTATTATCTGAAGATGCCTGAATGCTAAGTCATACTGAAAATTAGTTTTAAGATTTATAGATGTGTTTTCTCAGTAAGTAAATGAACAGTAATTCTTATATAATGTATTTGAAGTGTTTGCAATACTATGTTTTGTGCCTCAGGAATTCTAAAGGTGTTATTGCTACAAACAAAATAAAGAAAAATACGCTTGTTAAAATTTAGTTCTTGGTATTCTACAGGATTCTAATCTCTTGTTAAATTAAATTATAAGAAAAAATAAGCTTGGAATTGTTGAAATTATCCCTAAAATACTTTTCTGATCATTTTCACAATTTGTTAAAATAAGAACAAAGAAAGGAAAAAAACTTTCTGGATGGTAATTTAATGGGCTGTCCCAAAATGCTGTATTTCCAACAGAACTAAGCTTGATTTATAGACAAATTGGTTTTTATGTTGGAGCTATGACTTATTAAATCTGTGCAAGAGGTACAACTCCTGTTCTAAGAGGCTATCATTTTAACAGAAAGTCCATCTCTTTTGTTATTGTTCAGATTTAGTTTTTTTTAACTCTGTATTTTTCCTGTACTTGTTATGAGAGTGACCACCAATGTTAAATTGACTCATGCAGAACCAAAGGAAGACCAAAGCAGAGAGTGAGCAATTATCCACTATTTATGAGACAACTATCCTTTCAAGACAACAGGACAAACTGCCAAGATCAGAATGTTCTACTGTGATTGGAACAGAGGAGGGGAAGGGAGAAAGAGATGTATTTCTATTTTCATTAAAATTTTATTAAAGAAAACCAAAGAAATATGAAAAATAATCAACTAGAGACAACAATCCTCTACAAGATTTATATGCATATTCTCTAGCCTGCTGGTTAAAATTGTCAGATTTTTTTTTCCAGTTTTGGCTTCTATTTGTATTCTGACCATGATTGTTCTTTCAATTATAGGCATGCAACCCCTTACATTGCCCCTTACTTTGCTTATATGTTTAAGGTTCCTTAGATAGATTCTCCAATACAGCCATAGATGGCCCATAACATGACAAATCCTTCAAGACTGGGGAATGGGTAAAACAAGAGGGTAGTGATAACAGGTATTCATTGAAACATTCCCACTCCCTTTCTCTTGGTGGGATTATGCTCAATTTCTTGTATATGAAGGCATTCTAAAGGCCAAGATTCCCACTAGAAAACACCATTAATTTGCCCAATTATGTTCAATGCTGACAAGGACATCTGAGCAAGAAGTTGTTAGATTCTTCATCAGTCGTTTCCTATTCACAAAAGGACAGAATTGCAGACTTGATGTTCAGCTGTAATTTCCCATGCCACAGAATGGTTGTTTCAGCCTTAGCTCATGAAGGTTAAGACGAATGCAAACAGAAGTCTAAAGCATTAGCATTCCCGACTAATTTTAAAAGAAACATAGAATGCTCTTGACGATCAGCCTGTAGTTCTCTGGCTAGCAATGTGGAAAGTAGAAAATAAACACTTGTCCCCCCACATGTTCAATCACGATGACAGTCTCTGCTCATGTTGTGGCTGCTTCCTTTTTCATAGTTGTCACTAGCAAGGTTGGCTGTCAATAAATTTTAGTTACTAAAACACAGAACACAGTCTCTGACAAGGACTGAGGTGAATAATGTTTCCTTGGGTTTAAAAGCTTCTAAAACTGAAGTATAGACTGTCGTCCGCATATACATGTTTATAGCAATGGTTTTGAGTAAAATTCCTCACACAAACACCCACATAATTAAAGCAGAAATTTACTTTGCTGTCTATTCATTTATTACTTTATCAAATGTTCATTAAGTTCCTACAGATCTGTTGATATATTAAGATCTGTAAGGGGAAACTATTAAAGGGCACATTTCATTTGTTTAAGCCAGAGAAAACTTTCTTTAAAAATCTGTTTGTTTGATTGATAGATTCTCACAAGCACCTGTAGAATGAGCAGGGGTAAGATAAATGACAAAATAAACAGAATGTTTTTGGCAGGTGTCCATCACCTGAAGAAACTGTGAGAAACTTACTGTGCTCAAAGACTTCAGACAAGCCAGAGTGGTTAAAGATGAATCAGTACTGAAGAAAAGATCAAACATGAGGATTGATTGTAGAAGTAACCAACCATCTTATTGAATAAGAAACACAGAGT
>CABHPQ010000898.1:1328-65240 GCA_902168405.1 Peromyscus aztecus | reverse complement strand
AGAACTCTCAGCTACCTCTCCAGCACTGCCTCTACCTGTTGCCACCATGCTTCCTGCCATGACAATTGTGATCTAAACCTCTGAATCTGTAAACCAGCCCCAGTTAAATGTTTTTAATTCATAAGCGTTGCTGTGGTCATCATGTCTCTTTACAGCAATAGAACACTGACTAAGACAGAAGCTAATGTAAGCATTTTAAAAGAATGATGACTGACCCTAAATTTATATACAAAAAAAATGTGCAGTTTTTCATTTTTCTAGAGAGAAGCTTACAGTTTTTTATTGGCCCCTCAAAAGAATTTACAAATTCAAGAAAAATGTTTAAGTGCCATTGGTATTTGTTCCCAAATTGTTGTGCTCCTCAGAAACTCAGGTGTTGAAATCCTAGCCCACGAGGTGATGGCATTAGGAGATGGAATGTCTGGGGAGATGTAATTTAGTACTTTTCCATTGGGACCACTTGCCCACAAATAATAACACAGAGATTAATTATGAAAGCTGGGCCTAAATTATGCTTGTTCCTAACTAGTTCTAATAACTTAAATTCACCCATATTTTTTTAATCTATGTTCTTTTACAAGGCTCATTACCTCATCTCCATATTGCCCATCCTGCTTTCTCAGTGTCTGGCTGGTGACTGCCCTTCTTCCTCCCAGAGTTTTCTCTCTGCCCAGAAGTCCCACCTATACTCTCCTGCCTTACTATTGGCCATTCAGCTTTTTATTACACCAATCACAGCAATATATATTCACACAGTGTACAAATATTCCACAACAGGAAGATGATATGACATTAGAGGGCAGAGCCTCACAATTGCTTCAGTGCCCATACAGCAAGAGATCTCAGATAAAAAGAACCTGCATCATTAGGAACCAGGAAGAAGCTCCTCACCAGACACTGACTTTGCTGGGACCTTAATCTTGAGCCACTCAGCCTCCAGAGCTGTACGGAGTAAATTTCTGTCATCTACACATTCCCGCCACCATGGTGTGTTGCTATAGCAGCCTCAATAGACTCATACCTGTGGTGATATCGTGATTGCAGCTTATTAAAAAAGAAGTGGAAACTTCAACACAATGTCCTTTACCAGAGTCACGGGGACAATAATGGAGTTGTCTCACAGTCTAGTAGCTCTTTTGAAAGAGACTACAGTCAGAAGCTTGTTCTCCTGAAAGAAGTGCAACTCCCTATTGCAGTCTTATCAATTTAGGAATCTCTGCATTTGCCTGCTCTGAATTAATTCAGTGAGGTGTGGCTTCCAAATCTCTAATACCAGGCCCACCTAGATCTGCTCCCCTGGCTGGGAGCCAGAGTCTGCATTCCAACCAGCTCTGGAATAAAACAAGAACCAGATGATCCTTCTCCACTCAGCTATTTGAGAACCGCTGAAGCAGAGGATATTTAGACTGAGCTTGTTAGTTTTGAGTGTGGATTTGTAAAGAAGCCAAAGCATTTCTTTCCTGAACTACATCTTCAGCTTTTCCAGGAAAACCAACTTGAGTTAAAATTGCTTTGGCTTGGTTTTTGTCCAAAAGTGGACTTTTTTCCAGTAAAAGGTTGAATATAAGTTTTTTAAAATGCACTTGAATTTTTTTTTCAATCTGATAGAGATAGGGGTTAGTTGGAGAAGACATTTTCAAGCACTAGGAAATGTTTCAGGTGATTGAAGAGATCAAATTAGTTTGAAAGAAAGAGCTGTTCAGTGTGTGTGTGTGTGTGTGTGTGTGTGTGTGTGTGTGTGTATGGTGTGTATATGGTGTGTATGTGGTGTGTGTGTGGTCTATGTGTATGGTGTGTATAGTGTGTGTGTGTGTGTGTGTGTGTGTGTGTGTGTGTGGTGTGTGGTCTATGTGTGTGTGGTGTGTGTATAGTGTGTGTGTGTGTGTGGTGTGGTGTGTCTTACTGTGTATGGTGTGCATGTGTGGTATGTATGTGTGGTGTGTGTCCATGCATGTGTGGTGTGTGTGGTGTGCATGTATGGTGTGCATGTGTGGTGTGTGTGTATATGGCATGTGTAGTGTGTGTGGTGTGTGTGTGTGCATGTGTGTGTTGTGTTCTCTGCCACATAATACAGGCGAACAGCTGTCAGATATACAAGCAGGGTGTACCATGGAGTTCACGAGTTACAGTCATTATCGCCTTTCTGCTTCTTCCTACACCCCTCTGGATGCCACTTAAACCACACGGATCAAACCAGCCTTCCGCGTCATCGTCTGGTGGATGTGAAGTAACCCCGACCATGTCGCCTCACTCCATCCTATGCGGCCCACCCCTACAGTGCTGGCATTCAGACTCATCTCTGAGCGGAAGTTGCTCCGAAGATTTACAAATTTGAGGATGGGGCATAAAACACTGCAGTATTTTATGCATTTGTTTATCGCTTCTCTGCCACGTGTGGGGTGGTCCGCAGCCGCCCGGCAGCACCTGTCCTGCAATATACGGCGTAGACACGCGCTTCATCTTCTAACAACTCTCCGTATGCATTTGTTTTGGGAACTAAAATCTCTGTGGACCTGAAAGTATTTTTCATTTGATTTCAAACAAGATCCTCTGTTCTGTGAGTCCAGTTCTAGCCACACCAGCCCCAACTGTCGCACTCCAAGGACGGTTCGGTTCGTAAGCCCAGGGGTGAATGTGAGCCACTCGGGCTGAGAGTCAGGTCGGTCCCTTCCCGGTCCCTTCCCGGTGACTGAAAGTTGAGTGACAAATACGGCCTCTGTCAGCAGCTGTGTTTCCCACGGAGGAGCTAATGAAGTGTTGCTGTGAGTATGGACCTTCTGGTTCGAGCCACGCTGGAGGGAAAGCTAGGCACTTACCAGCTGTTGCGCTCAATAAGGCTTTTGTTGCCTCAAGCTAGATTTCTCTAATAAATTGGGGGCGGGAGGAAGATGAGGGCTGAAGGGGTGGCTCAGCAGTTAAGAGCATGTACTACTCTTCCAGAGGAACTGAGTTCAAGTCTCAGAACCGACATCAAGTGTGGTTGATATATTGTGTACCCCAATAAACTTATCTGGGGGTCAGAGAACAGAACAGCCATAATATTAAACATAGAGGTTAGGCAGTGGTAGCACACACCTTTAATCCCAGGAAGTGATGGCAGAAAGCAGAAAGGCATATAAGGTGTGAAAACCAGGAACTAGAGCCTGGTTAAGCTTTTAGGCTTTTGAGCAGCAGTTCAGCTGAGATTCATTCTGGATGAGGACACAGAGGCTTCCAGTCTGAGGAAACAGGATCAGCTGAGGAATTGGCAAGGTGAGGTTAGCTGTGGCTTGTTCTGCTTCTCTGATCTTCCAGTGTTGACCCCAATACCAGGCCCTGGGTTTGTTTTTATTAATAAGACCTTTTAAGATTCCTGTTACAATCAAGTGGCTCACAACCACCTGTAACTCTTGCTCCAGAGGATCTGATGCCTCTGGCCTCTGCAGGTACTCTGCTCATATGTAGAGACATACTCATACACATAGCCAAAAACAATAACAATTTTTAAAAAGATAAGTAGATGACTTACCTAAGTAAAACCAAATGCGACTCCACTAAAAACAAAACAAAATAAAACCAAGTCGTGATAAAAATGACTCCTAATGACATTCTGCTATACTCCTAGGCCAGTGCCTTGCCGAGTCATGACTGGAGAAGCGTCCTGCTGCAGCAGATGGAAATAAACACAGAGACCCACAGGCAGACATTATACAGACAGTGAGAGACCTTCAAATACTCAGCCCCAGTGGGGTGTCTCCATCAAGCCCCACCCCTCAGGTCTCAGAGACTGAGGCAGCATGCTCCTGGTCTACATCAGGTCCTCTGCGAACGTATTATGGCTTCCAGCTTAGTGTTTTTTATGGGCCTCCAGAGTGTGTGAATGAGTGGGTCTCTGATTCTTAGGCCTTCTGTTGGACTCTTTTTCTTCTGTTGCTTTGTTTTGCCCAATTCCAATGTGTTGTTTTTTGTTTTATCTTATATTTTATTATTAAATATATTTTATTATGTTAAGAAAAGATTTGTATGTAAATGGTCTTCACAGGCTCATATGTTTGAATACCAGATCCCCCCGGCAGCCCTGGTCTGAGAGGTTCTGAAGTTTTTAGGACTTGAGGTCTAACAGAGGAAATGCATCCAAGAAGTACAGGCCATCAGGTCTCTAGCCCAGCACCTCTTCCTGTCCCATCTCTGATGTGGGCAAGCAGCGAGAAGTACAGGCCATCAGGTCTCTAGCCCAGTACGTCTTCCTGTCCCATCATCTCTGATGTGGGCAAGCAGCCTTCTGCTCCTGCTCCTCCCGTTGCCTCCGACCACTCCTGGCCCCTCTCCGACATGCCCTCCCTTCACGATGAACCACACCCACAAACCATAAACAAAATCAATTCTCCTCTAAGTGGCTTTGTCAGACGTTTGAGCACAGTGATGAAAAGATGAAGAGATACACAGGTTAAAATACGAAAGGAAATGGCTTCAAATGTAAAAACACTTTTTAAAGACTTGGTTGGAACATTTAAATAGAGCCTGTAGAGATGGCTCAGCACTGAAGAGTACTTGTTGCACTTCCAGAGGACCCAGGCATGATTCCCATCACCCACATGGTGACTCACAACCCTCTATACCTCCAGTTCCAGGGGATGAGACCCTCTTCTGGCCTCAGTGAATACCAGGCACGCATGTGATGGTACCTGAAGGCAAAACGCTCATACACATGAAATAAAATAAAAATTAAAATATAAAAAATAAACTTTAAACATTTTTAAAAGTTTTGAGATGGTGAGCAATTGGGATACCCGCGCAAAAAGAAGAAGTTGCAAGTGCCCACAGACCTTCCACTCAGCCTGCTCTCGGGTGGTCTCCTCTCTACTAGTCCTGTGAGTCGGAGTCGCAAGCAGAACAAGTCCTCGGATAATGAACCTGACTCTGAGGGAGATGTTGTCAGTTCCAGACTCCCCTTGCTGGATGGGTGCACTGTGGACCTGGCCAAGCTGAGAAGCCTGGGAGTACTTTTAACAAGGGAATCACTGTGAGCCAGCCAGCACACACATTCAGTACGATAGCTCTGTGACTAACCTACACACTCTTTTAACTTGGATTTTTATTAGTTTAAGTATATCCTTTTAAAAAGTTCCATGTGGCCTGTTTTGGTAATCATTAGTTTTGCCTTTAATATTTTTAAATTGTACTATTTTAAAATTACATTAATTTTTTTTGGTTATTTAACAACTAAATGAAATAGATGTGAGCAAAATCTTCAGTTCACACACACACACACACACACTTTTTCTCCCTCTGTTTGCATGAACTGAATAACTGCTGTTCCACAGAGCCACATCGCCAAAGGTAATTCTTAAAACCAAAGATTTGGATGAGTTTTCCCTACACTATTTTGGCCTGAAATGAATGGAATATGGAGATACTAAGCAGTAGTTTGTTGGGTTTTGTGTGTGTGTGTGTGTGTGTGTGTGTGTGTGTGTGTGTGTACAATAGAAAGTGAAAGAAACCATTACCACTTTAGATTTATGAATTTAAAAAATATAAACTCAAGCTCTAACACAGTGGTTCTTAACCTGTACCTACCCCTCAAGGGTCATAACAACCCTTTCACAGGGATCACCTCTCAGATATCCTACATATCAGATATTTACATTACAACTCATAATGGCAGCAAAATTACAATTGTGAAGTATCAATTGTACGGGTGGGAGTCACCACAACATGAGGAACTGTATTAAAAGGTCGCAGCATTAGGGAGGTTGTGAACCTCTGCTCTAACACATTTGGAGCACTAGAGTCAACAAAGCTGGGTCACAAGTCTTCATTGCCCCCAAAGAAGTCTAGAACAGAGGATTGGCATCAACTTCCTGAGGAACTACACACTCATTTCAATATGCTTTAGTTCCTACAGATTTCCTAGGCTACGGTACAGGATGCGCATTCAAGTGTTAAAATAGCCATCCCTACAAAGACCTGCTGACAAGGTTGGGCTGGGCTTCTGCTTGAGAACTCCAAAGGTAAGTTGTGCAAAACTTCCCATTCTAGCTTTTACAACAGCAGCTCATCTCTGGAGTGGGGGAGGGGGCAGAGAGGAGGGGGCGCGGAAAGATTTTAAGAGCCGGAATACCAGGAAGTCTGCTGTGAAAGTCTCTCCTAGAAACAGCTGTATAAGCAGGACGATGGCTACGGCAACGTCAATGGACACGTTAATGTGGAAGGTGAAGTGTTTGCAGGGTCCCGCCCCTACACATAGAACTGCAGGCAGCTTATGACTGCTTCTCGAAGGAGAATTCGCCTCTCCCAGGAATGAGCTTCCTTACTAGTTGTCCAGTGCAGAGTAATCAGCCTTGAAACCATAGACACACACCACCGACAGAAACAGACTCAGCGATTGTATTTACATATATTTGTGCACGTATATACATACATACCCGGATGTGTAACAATAATATTCAAGGAAAAATAGGCTATCAGCTTGAGAGTGGGGACATACATGACAGGGGTTCCAGGAGAGGTAGCCGGGAGGAAAGGGGGGGAAGCTGATAGAATTCAATTTTAACTAAAATATAAAAATTTAAAAAAAAAAAAAAACTCTCTGCAATGGTAAAAGTGGTTTTCTGGGCCTGGACTATGCAAACGACTGGGCTTGAATTCTTGCTCTCCTTCCAAGAGCCTGGAATCCTGCTGCTGCTGGGCAGGGTGAGAAGCACACAGCAGCCATGACACCCTTGGTTCCTTGGTCTCTGATGGGTTTCCTAGTCGGCAGCACACCGCTCATTACCCGGGGATTGTGTTCTGGACTATATTAGATGACTCCTTGAAAACTGTATCTGAGGCCCGAGATGTCAGCCTCGGGTCTTCTCCTTTTCTCCACTTACTCTGTATTCTTGGGTTTCCTGAGGCACAGAAACTGGGGGGGGGGGTCTTGGGGATCCCCAGTACACAGAGCTTTCCCTGGTCTAAGATCTTGACTTAGCAGTTGACTTTTTTCTCTCCTGCAGACCATGTGGGTGAACTTTTCCTCTTTTGTTTTACCTTAAAATTAGCAATCCTAACAACCTGTCACTTAACCAGGAATCCTTAATTAAGAATGATTTTCCCAGCAGATTTGACTTTAAAATAGATCAAGCTATCCAGAAGTCCCCATTTGTCATCTTAGTTGACTAAGGTTATGCTCAGCAGTTCCAGTTCTTGTCATGACACAACATTGGCCCTCATTTGGCCTTTGGAAAGAGACTCCCCTGCACCCCAAGCAAGGATTCCTGGTGACACAAGGCTCTGAGCCCCTGATTCTACCACCAATGTGTCTTCTAACAAGGCATGTCTGTTTCTTCAGGGTTACTGTGCGACTCCATCCTGGCCATGGAAGGCACACGGTCTCAATGTGACATGAACTCCTAGCTAGACCAAAAGTAGCATGAAAAGCCCAAGATTAGTTGCCCAAGACTGGTATGAAGGAAGAAAGAGGAAGAGAATTACACCTTTCCTCATGTCAGGAAAGGGTAGGTCTGTCTAACCCAACTCACCACATAGACGATGTACCTGTTACAGCTGCCTCAGAATTCAACAGGCAAAAGTCAAGAGGATCAGAGCTTCCAGAACTGAGGGAAAACTAGTATAGTTATAGTAAAGTTTCAGTGTATCTTTTAGAGGCCAAGTAGGGGGTAGACAGGTGAAGAGAAGATAGATGATAGATAGATAGATAGATGATAGATGATAGAAAGAGAGAGAGAGAGAGAGAGGAAGGAAGGAGATAGTCATTATACTATAATGGTCTCTGGTTTTGATTTTTGTGGTGGTATTGTGTTCCCCAAAATATTGTGCATGCTAATAAACTTATCTGGGGTCAGAGACAGAGCAGACACAATATTAAACAGAGGTTAGGCGGTGGTAGCACATGCCTTTAATCCTAGCATTCCAGAGGCAGAAATCCATGTGTTCAAGGATACAGCCAAGCATGGTGACTCATGCCTTTAATCCCAGGGAGCGGTGGTAGAAAGCAGAAAGGTATATAAGGCGTGAGGACCAGAAACTAGAAGCATTTGGCTGGTTAAGCTTTCAGGTTTCTAGCAGCAGTTCAGCTGAGAGCCATTCGGATATGAGGACACAGAGGCTTCCAGTCTGAGGAAACAAGATCAGCTGAGAAGTTGGCCAGGTGAGGTTAGCTGTGGCTTGTTCTGGTTCTCTGACCTTCCAGCATTTCACCCCAATAACTGGCCTCAGGTTTGATTTTATTAATAAGAACTTTTTAAGATTCATGCTACAGATTTTTTTTTTCAATTTTTTTATTCTATAATTATTTTGGGGATCTGGATGTTGAAATTGACCATGCAACTTAAGAAAAAAGTTCTTAAATTTTTTGAGCACAATAAATCTCAGTAAGAGTTCTGGAGTGGACTAAAGGTGTGTTTTCAGCTTGTTTGGACTAGGGAAGGATGACAGCCATCTTACCATAGCTCACTCTTAAGTCCTCGTATCAGCTGCTTGGGAACTGGCGTCCAGCCCCAGCGTTCTCTCCTGCGCGCACCTGCTGAAGCCCCGCCCTAGTTCCTTTAGAAGAGGAGGAATACAAAGACACATGCTTGCTGGATAATCTCCATTCTCCCCGGTTCTGGAGGTTTAGCATACACGCTTCAAGCTGTAGTTATTACTAGGTTTTACTTGCTTCGGGGTTTGTAGCCATTTTTACAGTTATTAATAGGTCTCTCTCCCCATCAGCTAACTGCTAAAACATGTTTTGGTCAACTTGCTTAAAACTCAAGGAGAAATAGCTAATGGTAATATCACGTGCCTTGATATTAGTGACATGTAAGCTGAAATAAGACGTGGGTGTGAAAATGTCCATTTAAAACAAATTGCCCCTCCAAAAGATATATAATTTGCATTAAATACCATTCTTTCTACTTGCCAAAAGAAAAAAAGTTTAAAATTCTCTGGAAAAGCTATTTTTCTCCTTCTTGATCTGATTATCATAATTCAATCCATAGAGGAGGACCCAGGTGGGAATACATTAACATTTCAATTCGGTTCAAAATAACTTAATACATTATTTTCCACTTTCCTTGGTGTGTCGTGGTTGCTGCCCTCTATATTCAATCCCTTTGTAAATAAAGTAGTTCAATCTTATGAAATTCTTTCTGTAATTATAATTACTCCTATTTAATCTTCAGGAAAGACACCCAGTGACCAAATTCTTGCTTTACTATGCACCAGGAAGAGGACTACAAGGCCCTTGTAACACTAGGGAGCTCAGTCGGATTCATGAACCAATTGACGCATAGAGAAACATTTCACATAGAGATGGCTGAACATGTGACCAAAGAAAGCATGCACATAAGAACAGTCTTAAATATATCATGTGCCGGGAGGTGGCAGCGCACACCTTTAGTCCCAGCACTCGGGAGGCAGAGGCAGGCAGATCTCTGAGTTTGAGGCCAGCCTGAACTATAGAGTGAGTTCAAGGATAGCCAGGGCTACATAAAGAAACCTGTCTTGAAAATAAAAAGGAATATGTGTGTATGTGTGTGTGTGTATATATATATACACACACACACATATTCATGTTCTTGGTAAATCTATACTCCTGCTGTATTTGAGTCATGGATTAAAAACATAAATAACTGGTCAGCCTTTCCAGATGTGTTTTAAGACTGACAAATCATTCTGCATTCAAGGATAACAATGCCACATAAATGCAATGACCAGTGGGTGAAGAGTTTGTTGAGGTGAACTAAGTCCATTCATTTTAACCTCCTTTTCCACAGTAATTCAAGCTGTACCAATGATTTTTTCTGTTCTTTGAAACAGGTTCATAGATTCATTTTTTAAAAATCTGTAAGAGGCCATCCCCTGATAACCTTTGACCTCAGCTGTTTCATTCCCTGTGTGAGAATGAGTTAACTGTAAATTCCCAACTCTAGACATAAGCTGGGGTTGTAGTGCAGTTAAAGAGTTTGCCTAGCGTGAAATCTGGTGCTCTATCTCCAGAACTAGGAAGAGGAAAAAACAAAACAGACATAAAACCCCCTTCCCATCCACAGAAAAGGGTTTCCCTGTGCTTTCTGGAAAGGGGCAAGAAGGGGTTACCATAATAGCTCGCCTGATTTAGTTCTGTAATTTTTCCTTTAAGAAAAATGTTCATTCTTCAAAAGGAACTAACGTCCAGCATGCTGGGCAAGCATCATCTATAGATGTAAATGACATAGCAGGACCATAGCCTTGGGTCCTTAATGGTATTTTATTCACAGAAAGGAAACTCAGAGCCATAGAGAGAGAAGAGAAACCCAATATTCTCTGATGTTTGTGAGATTCGAAGTACAAAGTTGCTCTGAGCGTGTGGCCTTGTGCACAAGGAGCAGCATAAGGAGATCAATACAAGATCAACCGAAAATCAAAAATTCTGAGCTCCAGGAAGCCAAAGACAGCCAACCACATGGAGTCACCAACAACTCAAAAGCCAAATGACAAATGTCCAGGAGTAAATTGCATAAAACTTTTATTTATTAGCAGTGTATTCTTCTACACTTCAAAATAGAACAAAATATCTTCTGGAAGATAGACTATTCATAACAAAATACATGGCAAACAATTTTTATTATAAGTGGAGAATCTCTCTGCTATATAATCTCTATATTATATACATCCCCTTCTTGGTGTGCCTTATGCATGTACATGTGTATAAATAAGCTTAAGACATACACATGTAGATACATAGGACATACAAACACACATAATTGTGGAAAATTTACAGCAGTCAACTTTACAATCATTTTAGTAGCTGCACTCATTAGTGTTCACAGAACAACTAAAAACGATAATATGGTTCTCTTCCCCCACATCTCAAATGTTGCTTTGATTACTTTTCAATGATAATTTGAAAGAAATAGTATTCTCTTTCTATACAATGAACCAACTTCTTAGAATAATAACTCATAGTAAAATATTTTACTTTTCAACTTTAGAAAAGATATACAATTTAATTCCTCTTTATGTTTTTTATTCTAAGCACATATAATTCAACTTTCCATCAGGTGAGTGCAATTATTTGGTACTGCAGTTATGGGAAATTATGCTAATACACCTGAGTCAAACATTCATTCCAATGCCTTTTCTAAAGTGTAAAACGTGAACAAGGTGTCTTGCTGAAGCATATATACTAGTCTGAAGATACCACCTCCTAATAAATACGTTATAAATAACTCAACAGTTGGAATAAAGCACTTTGCATGAATCAATTTAACTAGCCTTTGCCCATTCTCAAGCAGCCTGGAAGAGAATCGGTACCTAAGACTCTCTTATCTCATATGGACAAGAAGCCCATAGGCTTCTGGAGACAAATACAGAATCACACTTACATGAAAGGGCTGAACGTACCCTTGAGGGCTCTTTCTCTCTGACATCAGTTCTAGACAGACCCGTGTGTACATCTGGAGGAGGTGCTCCATTAAAATATCTCCTTTAGTGTACAGATCTACTTAGCAGCATTTTCTTCGGCTTATTCCTTCATTGCTTTGAAAATTACACCAGACCATGCATGCTTACAAGGCAATGACCACCTCGTACCCAAAGCAGAATGTTCTGAGTTATTAACTCTTTTGAAGTGCTGTTTTTTGTTTGTTTTTTGGTCTTTAACAGCATTATTGTACATTTACTGAGAGTGTTCTTACAAACCGTCAACATGTTTCTTAAAATCCGTATCCTTCCTTTGCATATTTACAAGAAGGTATAAGCAAAATAGATGGTTTAAGGCATTTTTTTTTAAAGCACTCATGAGAGGAGGAAAGAAATAAAAGCATTTGGAATGTTCTGTCATTTCACAGAGGAAAAAAAAAGTCATGCTTTCAGGAGAGACTCACAGCGATTTCTGGTACTAAAGAGATGCTAAAGTTTTTTCTTTTTTTTTAAGCCTCCTACTCAAAAGGTTCAAGCAGAGAAACAAAGGGAAGGTTTTTTTCCTAAATAAATCCTCTCAACATCCCCACTCTGGGTCGAGATGAATTTGGATGAACTCCAGTTCAGGCAGACTTCAGCAGAGAATGCTCTGATCTATTGGACTCATGGGGGAGCATTAAAAATCCCTTTCTAGACATGTGCTCCCTCACTTTCACTTAATAAGGAAGAATTATTTACTCTTTGTAGACAAAACCATACTAAAGCTAAACAAATTTAAAATACAAATTTTTGGTAGCAAACAGCAGGAAAGTCTAAATCAAAATATAGTCTAGCTTTTACATAATCTGATATACTTATAAAATTATCAAAATAGTCTTTTATAAAGTTCATGATACATATATAATGTAACACTGTACATGTAAATGCAGTAACAAATGCATTACCGAAACACATTAAAAATAACCTTTTAAAATACCAAATTCAACATTAAAACTGTCTTTACAGGTATGGACACCTCCATAAACAGCATTACAGTGCATTTGCAGTAGTCGCTAGCCAGTGCTCTGGTCTCAAGTCTCTCAGCGGTGCTATGTCTAACACTCTTTAAGGTAAGAAGACAGAGACATCCTCCGGGCAAGCAGCCGTTCCCCTCCACACTGCACGTCCCGATGTCTCAGAATGGAACCGCCTTCACTGGTGTGGCAAGGCCTTAGTAATGAGCATATTCAGACTGAAGGGACTGTGTAAGGAGAGACATAAGCTGAGGTTAAATTCCATCACACATAAAGCTGCGAAAACGTCATACAGCCTCCGCCTTCGACACAAGGCAGTTCAGGTCTGTTATATAAAAGACACATGAAATGAACCAAGAAAGCAAAGGAGAAGGAAGAGAACGCCTTTACTAAGAAAGCAAGACACTGGGTTAGGTAAAGTGATGGTTAGAAAATCTTCTAATTTCAAAAGACTTAATAATGTTTTAATTGTGATTACAATCAAGTAATAATCGAAAGTAAAGGCATGCCATCAATTTGATTCTTGAGCCTTAGAGTAGAAATATTGACTCCTACTCAAAAATATTAAATGATAGTTATAACTAATTGAGAGCTGTTAGAACAAACTTTGGATTTTTTTTTAAACTTAATACACGTAAGTGGCATGTAAACGTTTATCAAACAGAATTAGCAGCCACTTAAATACAGTCCTTACGAATGCTTGAGTTTAATAAAACCTTATAAATCCTTTCCATTACGGGAACAGAAAGCACAACTAGCTCTGGACTCTGATCTGAGGACCCAAAGGCACGGAGAGCACAAGGGTCCTGTAACAACTTCACAGCAGGTAAGCGCGGGTGACAATACACATCCTTGCACATCGACTTGGACACCGGATATAAGAGGAACGTGAGGGGCGTGCGTCAGAGTGCCAGGCCAGCAGACACAAACCCCGAGAGGAGCGAAAGCAGCGAGAAGCTCAGCAAAGCTGTTTTTGAGCAGCGCATAGCGGGTTAGCGACACAGAGGACCCAGGCAATTCTAAGCATTAACAGCCCTTTGTGTGGTTCCCCTCCTCAAATACCCAGAACGACAAAGACTACTTGGTTCTCTACAGGATGCTTTCTTTTCTCACAATGATTTTTCAAACTGATCTGCAGCGTTTTGTTAACAGGATGTATTTTATCAATAGATCACACTGGTTTCAAGACTGGTCCAGTTTGGTGATGACATAGCTGTTAGTCACACACACACACACACATACACACACACACACACACTCACACACACTCACACACACTCACACACACTCACTCACTCACTCACTCACTTTCCAAAGAACTTAGGAAAACACAAAACCAACTGTTCAGCTTCAAAGTCCCAGGAAACTTTACTCTGTATCAATAGCCATTTACTAAACATTTTTAACCCAAGTTAGCAGTTACGGTCCTTATTCACAAAAGCCATACCCACTGTCATAACACAGGAAATAAAGGTGGAGATATTTCCTTAGTTAGATAGCAATGTGCACAGTGTAAAACTGACATTGTGTACAAAGGACAGGAGGAAGAGAAAAAGGGGCGGTTCTCTGGGCTAAAAGAGGCTCATTGGTCAAGAAAAAGGAAAAAGGGAAAAGGGTTTTCTCAGGTTAACTTCCTTGATTTGGATACGGTTTATAGCCAAGCTTCAAAAGAGCGGGGAGATGATATGAATTAAGAACCAGAATGTAAGTAGAGGGGGTGTCCTGTGGGGTGGGCTAATGCTGTCAAACCACACACACACACGAAAGCGTGCTTTCAGCTGGTGGGACAGCTGCTGTAGTAGTAATCACTGCCCTAGCTGCTTTCCACGGTGTCTCCTGAAGTCTGGAAATGAGTCAGAGGCAGTGAAGCGTCTCCCTGGCAGCAAGGTCACCACACCTGCACATTACAGACTCCGTGCCGGTTCCGGAATGTTCAACTTGTGCTTTTGCTCCAATTAGAAAAGTTGCAAATGCTCTCCCTAACAGAAATTCGAAACTCCTTACACAGCTTACAAATTCACAACACAGTTGTGTCCGCAAGCATCTCTTAGGGCCTCGGGGCTTCGTCAGTCGCCAGTCAGTGCAGAATACAGCACAGAGCAGTCAGGTGACTGAAACCCCCTTCAGACAGCAGTGTGTGCCGTGAACCTAGGTGTGTGTCCATAGTTTTAATTTCCTAACTCCCTGATCTGGAAAAAGGAAGTAGTTTAGAATCCCTCAGGTTTCTGTTACTCACACGAGGTATGTATTCCCTGGTCTCCCGACTAAAGCTTTTGCTTTTGCCTCGCAAAGTCCACAAAGCCTGCGATTTGGTCCGGCTTCAAATACAGTCCGCACAGTCCCTCCTGCTTCGTGTTTCCCACACCCAGCTTGCTCTCTCACAGTGCGGAAATGGCTCTGCAGATCTTTGCAAACAAATTTGGCCAAAGCAGAACCTTTCATCCTGCCAATTCACATGTTGGACAAACAATTATAGATGTATCCGGCAGCGTGGGATGAAAATGCAATACTAAGGTTCGAGGAACAAATCATACCCCATGGTTTCTTTCTTCACAGGGTACAAGGAAAGTTATAAAATAAAATAAAATATCAGTAAAAATGTGTTTAGCAAATTATGGCAACTTCAGTATTTTGTAAGAAATTCACTTCCTTTTATTCTCAATGTAAAAATAAAAGTCTTGAATGAAAAAGACTAAAGGGGGAAGAGAAACACCAGCGCCTACAACATCTGCTGACTTCAAGAAATAACAACTAACACTTTCAAGGCCTTTTATCTGGGGGAGGAACAGTGGAGGGTGACAGAAACAATGGATTCCAAAGCACTGCGTGCCTGCAGAATGAGATTAGGTTCATGGGCCTGCGCTCAGCCGGGAAGACCTTGAAGAAAAGTGTCATGGACACTACATGTGGTGTCTCAGCACAGATGATGCATGCCCAAGTTGACAGGTTAACTGGATGCACACCATAAGGAATCATGACTTCAGACTTCTTGCACAGACACCAACAGGACTCGCAACTGTACAGAATGTCTTCTAACTGTCTATATGTCACAGAGGAACAACCCAAACGCCAAAGGCTTCGAACTCTAAAACGATCAGACATAAGCAAACACTGCACGGTGACCTCATATGATGGGTACAGTCAACACACAGGGACAAAAAAACAAACAACAACAAAAGTGCAGACTATGACCTTCACACTATATCCATAGAATGTATAGCAAACATAATCCGGCTATATCCAGACCCCATTCCGTGTGTGTGTGTGTGTGTGTGTGTGTGTGTGTGTGTGTATACACACATATGTATGTAAATAAAGTTCAAAATCATTTCGGATGAGTGGTGTTCAACCAGTACTAATGTAACAAAGATAGTAACCAAGTTACTAGATTTTTAATTTTTACAATAAAAATATGCTTTGTATTTGAAAAACACTATCATTACTACCATTAACTTTATTAAGCTAGATGAAATAGAAACTATTTGGAGTTCTTCATAAACAAGATACATTACTTGCAGGTCATCTATTCTGAGAGACTGAATACTTTTCTGGGTGTCAGATACAGTTTAGACACCTTTTATGTATCTACTCATTACATCCTTCCTACCACCCATTTCACAGACGAGGAAATTGGGGCACATAGCTGTGAAGTTATTTGCTCCAGATCACTCAACTAGTAAACGATGGAGTCTGAAGCCTGGAAGCCCAACAAACATTTGTCCTATAATCACTACTTACCCCATGTAACAGACTCTTTCACCCCGATGAGAACCAAGTTACATAAATTACAAAACAGATACCATATGTGTTACATTAAAGGAGATAGTATAGTTTAAAATTCTTTTTCCTCAGAACTCAGTAAAAACAAATCATTCTAAGAACATTCACATGGCCAGATATGGTGGCCCACACCTTTAATCTCAGCATTAGGGAGGCAGAGGCAGGAGAATCTCTGTGAACTAGAGGTCAGCCTGGTCTACACAGTGAGTTCCAGATCAGCCAGGGCTACACAGAGAAACCCTGTGTCAAAGGCAAATCTACACTTTGAGTATTCTGGGTAAATAATGTTTTAATTCTGCTTGGACAGCTTTGTTGTCCCCCCACATATTTATGCCAGTATCTCTAAAATAAATAAAGACCATGATGAAAATAATGAAGATGATCATGAGACCTGAAAGGTAAAAATCATTTTATGTTCACAAGTATTCACATAACTGACATATTTAATCTGGAGTTCACTTGGTCAGTAAGTTCCATGGGGCTCTCAGACTAGATCAAGTCTATTATGAATACATGGCACTTCACTGTTCTAGTATGGATACCATAAAATAATGCAGCAATATTAGACCTGGGGAACAAGGGTGAAATTAATTGCTTGGCATTTTCAGTGTTCTATGTGAAAATACAAACACATTCAAATACAAAACACATTCAAAGTGTTCTATGTCACAATACGAGCTTCCACCCAGAAGCCCCATTCCCTGAAACGTTTGACGTAAAACAAAGTGTTAGGTAAAGAGATCAAGACCGCTTGTTCTGACCAGGAAACTCACTACCAATCTGTTTTGGCAGATGTACGTATTAACTTTAAAGTTTTAGCTCTCCTGGGGGTGTTTCTTTCTTAAGCCGCCCAGCTACTCAGTCGTGGCAGAAAATTGTCTCCTAATTATAGACACACTTACAGTACAGACGGTTAGTAAATACAGCCGTAAGCTGGCTGTCAAAAGCAACAAATAAGAAGAGATGACGGAAGATGAGCATCTTGACAGCAGAAGGGTAAGGACTGCTGTTCCGATGATTTCTATAACAGCTCTCAGGGTTAGCCCCTCAGGGAGTCAGAGCCGTTTCCAGAACCCTGAGCAGCCTTTTGCTGCACTGAATTTCTATTTCTCTATTTCCCCGAATCTCTTAAGAAAGAAAAATGTGGTCTCTTTGTTATCCCCAGTGTGAATTCCAACTATAAAGGCAAAAATGAAACAAAAAAAAATAGTTTAACATTTTAGGTAATTATGAAAACTATGTATTTGGTTGTGGGGGTTTTATTTCTACTCTAGCATCCGAAGTGTTGAAGAACAAGTGAGCATGGGGGGAATTCTAATCCACAATCCCCTCATGTTCCTCCCTAGGTCCTTCTCACGTTTCCAGTCACTTGAGCCTTTTTTTTTAACTGCTCAAGAAATAACACACAAAACACGCACACCGATACATGTTTCCTCAAATGTGGTTTCTCAACACTTTCAAGAGCTCCTTTCCAGCGACATGATGCAAACTTTTCAGGGATGGTGGATGAAACACCGCTGGAGAAGGCTTTATGGTCACCACGTTAACACAAAAAATCCCAAACGGCTGTGATAAAATCGGCCTTGAAAAGGGTATATACATTTTCCTCGTGTGCTTTATGTGTTCCAAAAGCCCCACGGTGTAACAAGACAATTCTGGTTAATTAAAACATGATGTAAAATATTCTTTTACCTTCCTACATGGTAAAAGAATTCTGGGGGAATTTAATATAGGCTTTTCAACAATCACAAAGAGCTCACTGTCAGATGACGAGTTGTTGATGCCTGCTTGACTCCGTCAACCATGACATGAGTGTTTTCAGTTCATTCGAACCCCAAAATTACACGGATGCAAGCTCGCTGTAAATTTATTTTCTGCTTTAGTAAAGCCACACTCCTTCAAAGCACCAACAACTTCCAGATTACTGCACACTAATGGTAAAACTGGAAACTTGCCTTTCTTTTGACTAGCGTCTCACACACGAGCAGGGCTAACAGGGGTAGGGGGCCTTCTGGGCTCGTGTGCCCTAACATGAGCACAGATACAGCATCATCCAACCTTTAGTTCAATGCTGCCATTAGGCACTCTCCATACTGTGGAGCTTCAGGAAGCAACGATGCACTGAGCAGCTCAAAAGCCAGCGGAGGAGAGAAAATCGTGGATATGAGACTGTGTCAGTGACAGGTGTGTGAACTGCTGTATGGGAACTGGGAAGCAGAAAGGCCTTTCTACCTGGATGGGTCACAGAGGTGTCATCGAAAGAACCTGTCTCAGCAGGCCAGGAAACATAAAACCAGTCACAGAAAGGAAAAAGACACCGAGTGAATGCCATGTGCTCAGCTTCAGGCTCAAGCAGGGCATGGACACAAGGATGCCAAGACACCAAGTGCAGCTGCTGAAAAGGACGCAGATAACGAGGCACCGGGATGATGGGGAAGAGTCTGGAGTGGCAAGCCAAGAGATCAAACTTGTTCCTGTAGACGGAGCAGAACCCCTGAATGATGCCAAATGAATACAGCTGCAACTCGGTCTTCGAAACTAATATGGACAACGGCATGTGAGAAATTAAAAGCGAGAAATGCCTGTGACAGGGAGAAAGTACAGAGGGGCTATTTAATAGTCCATGAAGACCAACTCTCACAGCAGACGGAAGAATGGAAGGACTCTGAAAAGCAGGCACTTCATGAGGAGGGCTGAGGGGACCTAGAGGCAGCTGTGGCAGACTCAAAGACTTCCTAAGTGATGTGCTATCTGTGCAAGGATGCCTAGCCCATGTGAATGCCTTCTGTATATGAGAGGGGGGCTATAATAAAAATAGGCCTCATAAGTAGAAAAAGAGTCAAGGAATGGGAAGTGAGAGAGAATTTCGAAATTTTTGAAAGAAAGAAATGGCCTACTCAGTATGTAAAATTATAAAAATATATAATAAATACACCTACAACAAACAGGTAAACATATCCCAAAGGTAGATATGAGATATCCAAAAGTTAGATGTCATGTTTCCTACCTGATATGCCTGTCTCGCCTCAGTTTTACCAATCAATCCCACATCCATGATCTAGGTGTAGGGATGTGGGATGCGGGACCCAGGGCCCACAGCCATGAGATAAGCAACTCTCTATACAAGAGAGGAGTGACGTGGACAAAATGATCAAAATAGGATGACTTCAGAACAGGCCATGAGTGCTACAGTCAAGTGTGGCCAAGGAGAGCTGCACAGGAGAGTCTGGAAGGCTGAGGGAAGGAGGAAGGTTGAGTAGGTTGGGAATACAGCACATAGGAAATGGCAGGTAGGTGAGCCGGAGGTGCCCAAGGAGGTGAGGGACTGCCTGACAGCATCAGGAGGTTAATGCTCATCAGCAGAGCGCAATGATCTTTAAAAGTTGATTGGACAAATTCCAAAAGGCCCCCAAATGGGAAGCTGCAGACTTAATGTCAAGATGGACGAGCAAGCTCTGCTCCAAACAAACCCCTCCATGGACAAATTAAATATTTGTAAAATATAAAGAAGAAAGCCAAACCACTACAGGGCGCAAAGCAAGATCAACATCTTGGTGACCTGGAAACAAACCAAGCCTTAGTGGTAAGCCACTGACTACAGAGTTGGAGACAAACAGAGGTGGCCAGCTGTTCCATTCTCAAGGACACAGGGGCCAAAATCCCCAGGCGTGAAGCCAAGGCTGACTCAGGCTCTCCCAGCTGTGAAGGGGGCTGGGAGAACCCAGGGCCACTATCCTCAGGCCAGGGCTTATTCAGAGCTACATCCATGCCTGAGAAGAAAGCCTGAGCCCAGCTCACCAAGGCAGGAGCCTGGGTCATTCAGACCAGTTTCTAGACTGAAAGACCCCAAGAATAAGCAGAACTCACAAGAAAGGAAATGGTCAAGGCAGCAGATATGCTAGTCACCCTGATATAACCACTGTATGCCAGAACATCACATTGGATGCCATAAATAGGCATGCTTATTATATAAACTTAAAAAAAATGAAATGAAACTTCAAAAAAAAAAAAGGAAACTCATTAGATGAAGGAGAAGCAAGCCGACAGAAAAAAAAAACTGAAACAAAACAAAACAACCTCCCATCTGGGGCTGGGAAGACGCCTCAATGAGCAATGTGCTTGTCACGTAAACATCAGATCTGAACTCAGATCCTCAGTGCCCATACTGAAGCTGAGCACCGTGGTACACACCCGTTACTCAAGGACTGGGGAGACAGAGACAGGATGGCCCTGGAGCTTACAGAACACTAGGTCTTATCAGTTAGGGAGGGTCTCAGTAAGAGGCCCTGTCTCAAAAAATAAGGTGGAGAATGATAAAGACAGCAAACATCAACCTCTGGTACACACACACACACACACACACACACACACACACACACACACACCGCCTCGAATTCAGTGTGAACCTGCCAACTGCATCTAAGACGATGTCTCCCAGGCAGAAATGCAAAGCATCAGGGAGAGCTTTGAGCATCTGAGACGCTCAAGGAGCAGACCATAGACCAAGAAGCCATGCAACTCAAACAGGGAGATCCAAATTCAGACAGGTGGCCGTAACCACCAAGGAATCAGAGATGCTAGGTAAGAAAGATGAGGTCACTGGAATCATTGCACGGTACTCCATAAACAGGCATACACTCGAGAGCACACACTGTAAAGACAACTAGTACCTGGAAAACAAAGGGGGGATTCAATCACAGTATCAGTTAGAGCCCAGGACTAAAAATATAAAACAGAAGGTCAGAAATCCTGAGGACACCTTGACAGGCTCCAGCATGAATACCCCGAACTCACTTTCCTCCTGTGTTAGGGGCTTTCAGCTGGTAGGCAGCTGCACCCTGGATGGGAGGTTTTACCTGTTTCCCTCCAAAGTTCAGGGAGGAAGCAAAGGGAAGGCAGAAGAGTAGCATCTGAAAACTGAATAGTTGAGAGTTTTCCACGACAGAACACAAGAGACCAAACAGCAAAGACTGGCCTGAGTCTACGCCTAGAGGTGTTATGGAGACTAAGAAATTTCGAGGCAAAAGAAAAAAGTCTTCTTGCAATACAACCAATCCTACAAGACTCTGAACGAGTCTTAAATTGGAAAGTGGGTATTTTAAGTGGGGGTTGGCAGTGGAACTCCATGGCAGAAGGACGAGAAATGAGGGCTGAGGATGAAAGGAGCCAGGAGATGCCTGTACGGAACTATCCAGTAAGGGCTTCCTGGGCCACAGAGTAAGCTCAGACCAGCCCAGACAACTGAGTGAGACCTGCTCCCAAAAATATAAAGCAAAAAACTAACTCGGTTATATATACGAGGATAGAACTTGCCTAGCATGTGACAGGTTCTAGAACAATCCTCAGTACCACAAGGCAGAAAAGAGAGAGAAAGAAGATGAAAAAATGAGTAAATTTAAGCTTAATAATAAAGGCAATTAAGATAATATAAACCACCTCAATGCCATACTTTTTGTTAAAATCAACTTTGCCACTTACTTTCAATTTTGTATTTGCAAAGTGCTTTCAAATGGAGGGACGAAAATCGCTGATAGGCTTTACACATAAAGCCAATGTCAACCCATTGTTTAGCACTGGAGACTTAAATTACAGCGAGGGACATCTGCAAACACTGCATAATTAGCTGTATGCAAATCTAAAGGCATCACCCCACCTCGCTGACCTTGAAGCAATGGGATATTGTTTTCAATCATATGTAAAATGCCCAGGTCTCTTGGGAGAGGACAAAAGAACAGCAGAGTTGAGCAAACGCCAAAGAGATGACTCAATGCTGGGACCCAGTTCATGTCTTACTATTACTAGTGTCTCAGGTATCTCTCCACTGGAAGAAAATGCATCCATTTCAAAGCAAGGTCAGAACAAAGACGAGGGGTGAAAAAAAATAACCACAGCCTTTTAAAGACAATAGAAGTTTAGAAATCTAGAATCATCTCCACTATTAAATACACTAACATTCACTTAAACACATGTGAATTCAAAATGTTTAATGAATTTCACCTTTGGTTTGTCCTTTATTATTTTAGTGAACTATTCACAGTGATTCAACGACTAAGTAACATATTTAAAGCAAGGATGGGGTCATTATTTTCAAAACAGAGAATGGGCATCAAGCTGACATCAGGAAAACCCATTATCTATGACTGAAAGGGAGGAGTATTTCACCGGGAGCAGCCACTGAATCAATCAACAAGTAGCTCATCATTGTCATCTAATGTTCCAAATTAACAATGACGTACGCTTTAATATATACTTGCCAATCACTCAGTAGATTTTCATCAAACTAGTTATATACGAGGCTGGAATTCATTATTTTTATCTCATCCCAACCCCTACATGAAGCACCAATTGTCTCTAGAACATACCTATAGTCTGCCTGTGGTAGAACACGTAAGAACCTAAGGATGCACGGGCTACTCAGTTTGCTCCTCCAGAGTGCTCACAAGCAAAGGGACAGCTCAGCGTAAGAATGGGCCCTAGCCATGGGAACACAGGGCTGCACTCTACTCAAACTTGACTGTGGGATTTAAATGCCAAGACGGGACGGGCGTGGTGGCACAGTCTGCCATCGGGCCATTTGGGAGGCTAAGGCAGAAAAAGCGACAGTTTGAGGTTAGGCTGGCCTACATAGTGAGACTTGTGTCAAAATTAGGAGGGGAGACGGAGGAGGAGGAGGAGGAAGAGGAGGAGGAGGTGTGAGAAGTGGGAGGAAGGTAAGGAGGAGATAGAGGAAATGAAGGAGGCAGCAAGGATAGTGTCTAAGGAAAAGTCAGAAGAAGTACGTATTTCCTTTCAATTTTCCTTCCAACTTTAAATCAAGTAAGTTTTTCAACTTTTCATTACTTTGTGTGTCTGAGCAACATGTTAAAAAACCCTGAAATTCAACAACCTCATGAAATGTCCATATAAAGGAAGTTTAAAACTAAAACAATTTGATATATATGAATAATACATAAATACTGATGCTCATGTATAGAATATCAATATTTTATGTCAATAAAAACAAAGTATTAGATATTCACTGATAGACACACAAGCTAAAAAGGGAAGCACTTGAGTTCAATTTGTAGAGAAGAGGAGCCAGACGAGAGCAGACATCTTTAAGGAAGGAAAATGGGTGAAGAGAGCACAAGGCTTCAATAAATATCTCCCTGAAGCCAAGAGTGGGTAAGAATACAATGCAGGAAGAATTCAAAAGACCACGGTGTGGTGATATTGTGTTCCCCAAAATATTGTACACCCTAATAAACTTATCTGGGGTCAGAGAACAAAACAGCCACTAGATACAGAAGCCAGAAAATGGTGGCTCACACACACCTTTAATTCTAGCATTCCTAAAGCAGAGATCCATCCAGATTTCTGTGAGTTTAAAGCCACACTGGAAACAGCCAGGCATGGTGACTCATGCCTTTAATCCCAGGAAGTGATGGCAGGAAGCAGAAAGATATACAAAGCATGAAAACCAAACTAAGCTGGTTAAGCTTTTAGGCTTTTAGCAGCAGTTCAGCTGAGATCCATTCAGATGAGAACTCAGAGGCTTCCAGTCTGAGGAAAGGGGATCAGCTGAGGAATTGGCAAGGTGAGGTAGCTGTGGCTTGTTCTGCTTCTCTGATCTTCAAGCATTCACCTGGCCCCAGGTTTGTTTTTATTAATAAGACCTTTTAAGACTACACCACAGTGTTTGGGGATAATACAGAGTGAATTAAGATGCATAAATCCAACAGAGACTAACAGACTGTTTACAGAAAACATCTGCCAATTCTAAAATATGAATTCAAAGCAAAAGAGGCTGAGTTAAGATCATAAAAGATGCCAACACAACAAAGGGAGTGAAAAAAACAGCAGAACCAAGAATCCTGGGAACATTCTAGAAAGAACGAGCACCATTACTGATGGAACCTGAAGCCTTCACCAGGGCAGTATTCCTGAGATACCTGACAATTGAGGTTTGTGTGAACAATAAAGCAGCTCCATGCAGGCTACAATTTTAGAAAAACCACCAGAAAAAAAATTAGTAAGTGACACCCAAGGGTCTTATTGTAGGAAAGGGTCTCATCAAACATAGGCGCCCGACAGCCGCTGTTTCAGCCTCTTGCTCTAAAAGGCTGTCCCCACAAAGCGGCAATAATGTGAAGTCCAAAACAGAAAAGAACAATCTCTTGAAATCTTCCAACCGAACATGTACATTCTTTAAAATAACAACACGCTATTATACAACAACTCATGTTGGAATATCATTAAAAAAAAATGCCTATGTAAGGACCCTAATTTTTTTGAGGTGATTAAGTTTTCATTTACAAAACTAAATATAGGGGTAGGAGAGATGGCTCAGCCTGTAGAGCACTTTTCACACAAGCCCGATGGCCTGAATTCTCTCCCTGGAACACACAGGAAGGAGGAAAGAGAGACCCAAGTTTATAGAGTTCTCCTCTGAGCTCTATGGCCCATGTGTGCCCACACACACATACCATACATACACAGGCGTCAAGCGCAGCAGAGAGGGCTCTGGCAGATCTCCTTGCTTCTGGTACTCCACTAAGAGCTCCCTTCCACACGGATGCGGAAAGTATCTCCATCAAATCAGATCTTTCCACAGGCATAGTCAAGGACATTCTGAAAAGAACTTCAATAGCTCAGGGGAAAAAAAAAAAACAGTGATAAATGGAACTGCACAAAATTAAAAAGCTTTGTGCTGAGAAAGAAACAGAACCCTCAGAGGGGGAGAAAATCTTTGCCAGCTATACATCTGACAGGGGCTTCATATCCAGAAATATGCAAAAAAAGAAAAACCAGAAAACCCTAAATCATCCGATCAGAAAAATGGACAAATGAGCCACACAGACATGTCTCAAACACAAGTGACAAAACATGCATGAAATGTCTAACACCCTCCGCTATCAAGCAAATGACCATCAAGAACTAACTACCTTGAGAGTCCATCTCACCTCAGTCAGAATAACTGTCATCAAGAAAACAAAAAGCAGCCGGGCAGATCTCTGTGAGTTCGAGGCCAGCCTGGTCTACAAAGCGAGATCCAGGACAGGCACCAAAACTACATGGAGAAACCCTGCCTCGAAAAACCAAAAAAAAAAAAAAAAAGCAACAGAATTTGATGAGGCTAGCAGGGACACCCTTTTCCACTGATGGTGGATATAGTGGTCAGTTTTATGTCAATCTGACACCAACTTAAGTCATCTTGGAAGAGGGAATCTCCATTGAGAAAATGGCTCCACTGGAAGAGGGAATCTCCATTGAGAAAATGGCTCCACTGGATTGGCCTGTGGTGCATTTTCTTGATGGACATGGATGTGGGAGGGCCCAGCTCACTATGAGGGGTAGCACCCTGGGGCTGGTTCTTTAAGAAAGCAGGCTGAAGAAGCCATGAGGAGCAAGCCAGTGAGCAGCACCCTCCATGCCCTCAGCATCAGCCCCTGCCTCCAGGTTCCTGCCCTGTTGGAGTTCCTGAAGTGACTTTCCTCAATGATGGACTGTGATGTGGAAGTGTAAGCTGAAACCAGCCCTCCGCTCCCCAGGTGGCTTCTGGTCATGTTTATCACAGCAACAGGAAGCAGGCTGAGATACTAGTGGAGTCACTGTGGATCTGGTGGAACTACTATCTGACTCACTATAGCACTCCTAAGACTCTAAGTCAGCATGGCACGGACATGCTTGCACACCCATGTTGACTGCCACATTATTCACAGGAGTTAAGATACGGAACCACGCTAGATGCCCGCCAACCAGTGAGTGCATAAAGAAAATGCAGTATGTATACACAATGCCGTTTTAATTAGACGTAAAGCATGAAAACATGCCATTTTCAGGAAAATGAATGGGACTGGAGATCATGTTGAGCTAGATCCATAAAGACGAAGGCCACATTTTGCCTCATATGTAGAATCTAGGTTTTAGTATGTGCATACCAACATATATATATGTGACATGAAAGTGGAGGGAGAGGTTGCTGGGAAGGAGAAGGAAGGAACAAGAGAAGGTAAAGTAGGAAAAGGACAAGTCATGTTTTCCGTCTTACGCCCCACATACACGCACACATACACATACACTCATGCGTGCACATACACACACACACAGACACATACAGGCACACATGCGTGCATGTACACACACACCATGAAAGCAGAGGAACTACTTCAAAGGAGGAAAGGAAGCAGAGGAGGCAGGAGGGGAATAAGGGGAGTGATGAGGGTGTAAAGATGAGCAAAACACAACAATAGACACACACCAAAGGTCACAATGAAACCTGTTACCTTGTACACTAAAAAGTTAACCATTGACCTGGACATGGCGGCACATGCCATTAACCTCAGCACTCAGGAGTCAGACAGGTCAGTTCCAGGCTAGCCTGGTCTACATAAAGAGTTCCAGGCCAGCCTCATCTACATAAAGAGTTCCAGGCCAGCCTGGTCTACATAAAGAGTTTTAGGCCAGCCAGGGATACACAGCGAGACCCTTTCTCAAAAGAAAAAAATTATAATACTATTTTTAAAGCATTAATTGTATAACTAAAACATCAGCTCTGTCGGTCCTTCTTGCTCTAAAGTCCCCACACCTCCTACTCTACTTCCTCCTAGTTTGGCTTCAGCTCAATCCCCAGCCTGGTCTTCAGCCATGCAGGCCTTCAGTTGTCCTGGCCTTCAGCTGTCCTGAGAAGTCTCACGACTCTCACTAGCAATAACAGCTGACAACCACCAAGCAATGTTGATGAGCAATTGCATGATACTTCACAGGATTTTTCTCAACCAAACACCGAAACCATTTTACTACAATGGACATCGTGACATTAGCTTCAACACTCTGTAAATCACCAGTCATTTTCAAAGCCACAGCCATATATTTGTATGAAATTTACCAAAAAAAAGTTTATATATTCCTTATCTTAAACAGTTCTGAAATATTACGCAAGCTTCACACAAACAAGAAAATTTGATTTGCCTCTGATTGCTATAATTACATTATTTCCCTGAGGCATGGAGAATAGTTAAATAAGTTGCCAAGTACCTCCATAAAAAAAGTGTCAGAAACAGAATTTGAACCCAAGTAAACTTATTTTCCAAACCTAAGACCCCAACTACAGAACTAAGGTGTAACTCAGTGTTACTTTTCCCCATTGCATAGAACAGCCGTTCTCCACCTTCCTGCCTTCACTAGGGTCCCTCACGGGCTCCTCTTCAACCCTAAACTATAAAGGCTAATGAATAAAACATTAGCCTTTCCTCACAGTTTCCCTGCTCATTGGGAAAAAAAAAATGAGATGTTGTTCATATGTCTGTCATTTACATCTCTATCTTTTTAACCCCCTGTAACAGTCCATACACAGCATAAAGCCTTCAAAATACTGTATTTGGGGGATTTAAACTGCCCTAGGTTCAAATTAGGGTTCTGTTGTCTGTTTGCAGGACAATCTTGGGCAGAAATTTAATCTCTCTGCCCCTTGAGATTTTTAAACATAGAACAGAAGTAATCGCTCTTACCGTTCACATTCATTTAAACATCCATCTATCCTTTTATCCCATCAACATACACCTGCTGCGTGCCTACTATATCACAGGATCCAGGCATGTAACCATGGAAATCAAGGTACCATCTCTGCTCCCACAGTGCTTAGAGCCTACGGGACAAATCCACAGTCCTGAGAAGTGCTACAACGGAGACTGAAGTGGGATACAGAACAGCTTCTAGGGGGAACCATCATGCCGGAACTCAGACCCGGGGGTCAGGTGAGGACAGGGTGATGAGCAGCAGCAGCTCGGTGAAAAGTGTCATTAAAAATGTAACATCGCAAATCTTCAAGACAGATACCACAAGCAATTTCAACTTAATAAAACACTTCCACCCCACCCACACCCTCGTCACATGCCCCTCACTTCTCAGGCACCTGGGAAAACCTCTCAGTCAGGAAGCAAAGTGCTTTCTACAGCAAGGAGGTCACCACGCATGCAACCTTGGGCTTTTGCACTGGCCAGTGGAGACAAGACTAAGCCAAGGGGTCAAGATAAGGAAACGGAAGCCTGACTCTCTCTTTCGGCCCTCTGTCACAACCGCAAGGATTCCTCAATGTTCATTCCTGGTTTCCATCTTACAGCCTTTGATGACAGAACGAGGAAGTCATTTTTACATTTTTCTGGGGGCTGCTGAGCTGCAGCAAAAAGTGAGAGCACAATTGCAGCTTTCCAAAGAGATGCTAATTGTAGCTTTTAAAACATTAGACTCCCTCTACACACCCATCACCCCCCTCCCCCAAGAGCTTCTGGGTCTTTCTTAAAGGGACAGGGAGGATATTAATTACCATGCCGACTCCATATTCTCACCTAGGAAGTTTAAAGTGGGGGGGGGGGATGTACGCGCCACAGTGCGCGTGTGGAGGTCAGAGGACGACTTCGGGTGCTGTCCTGACCGTCTACCTTGTTTTGGGACAGAGTCTCTGTCATATGTCACTGGGGTGTGTAGGCCAGGCTAGCTAACCTGCACGCTCCTGGGAATTCCCCTGTCTGCCTCGCATCTCACCACAGGAACACTGTGGTCCAGGGACTTGAACTCAGGCCCTCGTGTCTGCAAGGGCAAGGGCTTGACTTCCCTTAAAATGCTTCTGTTGAGTGAGTCGGCCCTACTTGCTCTTGGGTCCTGCATTGCTTTATCCTCAGCAGCACTGACTGACTGGCAAAGGCCAGTCTCACAGAAAAGCTTCGTGCACCATGAAGGAGGGCAGTTTCCGACCCCCTACTTATTTCCACATGAAGTGGGAACCTCCATGTTCATTTGGACGTCCTACCAGCCAGTCATCAAGGGCAGAACTTAACTCCACGTTACAGGGGGCCACAGGAGGCTGCAGAGGCAACGATAAAGGAAGGGAGGTCTGCACCAGGACCGGCATGAGAGGGAGGAAAGGGTAGCCCTACTGGCAATTCTAGTCCTAAATACCTTTCTTTACAATGCAGTAACACCCAACTGCCCACATTTTATAATTAATTACTGGAAACTCACCCCATCCCAGCCAGAAAAAGAGGGATGTAGAGGAGGAAGAAGGGAAAAAGAAGCAACGTGGAATGAGGCCAAAGTTCACTTACGTAAATCATGGGGTGCAGGAAGGATCTGTACTGCCTAAAGAATCCCACCCCTTCCCCCAGGCTCCAATTAGCAGAGGAGAATGGGTACCCACTTCTCCCTCCTAAACAGGGATCCCAGAAGATAAGACTTTGCCAGTTTACTGACGCTCCTGGCATCACACTTTAAGTGTGGATGGCACATGCCTTGAGCAGCGTAATCTATGAGCTGTTTGTATAATTATTGATATAACACTTTTCCTGGAAACATAAAGATCTGCAGTCAGTTCTGAAAAAGAGGCTGATCCACAAAACAACGTATGAAAATATTGGCTGAACTCAACTGAGTCTGTGAAGTACAGGATGTATCAACACAGTTGTAAAAGTTTAAATACACTGTCCTCTCACATCTAGCGCTCACCCTGCAACCCCGACCTCCACTATACCCTGGCCCATGGCTTTCCATATTTATGATGCAAATCTCCTCAATGTATATAAAGGGATTAGAGTCAGATCAGAATCAGGTCAAAGAGTGGGCAGATGGCTAATTGGAATCCTGATCTACAAAAGAATCTAAAGTATTGATGAGACGCCCTCTTCTGGCCCCTGCTGGCACTACATGCACATGGTGCACATACATACTTACATATATACATACGGGCAAAATGCCTGTATACATAAAATAAATGTAAAGGTTAATAATTCTAAATAATGATGAAATTTTTCATAGAAATAAAAATCAGATAATTTCATAGAAATAAAAATCAGGCGGTGGTGGCACATGCCTTTAATCCCAGCACTCGGGAGGTAGAGCCAGGTGGATCTCTGTGGTTCAAGGCCAGCCTGGTCTACAAAGCGAGTTCCAGGATAGGCTCCCAAAGCTACACAGAGAAACCCTGTCTCGAAAAACCAAAAAAAAAAAAAAAAAAAAAAAAAACCAGACATGGACATTTATATATGCTAGAATTTTTCTTACAGAAACGATTGTATGGCATGTAGAAAAAAAAAACAATTTTTGAAAATAAGCTTATAGTAGAGATGAATCCAGACAGCCTGCACATAAAAACATACACACAGAACACACACACACACACACACACACACACACACACACACACACACACACGGCATCACTGCATTCTCATTTTAGGAAACATCCTCATATAGGCTAAGGAAACTGGGTCCCAACATGGCCTAACCATGAAGGCTGTGTTTTGCTGAGTGGGCCACAAGCACTCAGCAGCCCTTTTCTTCCTCTCCTCATTGACCCTGTAGAAAGCAGTCTTGCCTTAATGATTGGCTGAGCAAATAGCTAAAGAGCAGGGCCATGGCAGAATGCAGACAGAGCCTTCCCAGGGAACCAGGCTTGCTCCTGCCCAGAGCACAACCAAGATGCCCACCATCACACCCCCTTCATACATTGGATTTATTTCTATTTGCCCTCTTCCTCTCTCAAAACTAAATTCACATCCTATGGATATCAATGCCTCTTGACACAATCAAAATTTTAAATTTGTAGTAGAGACTTGACCAATAGATTTTCACACCAATGGGGCTAGTAAAAAGGAAGCCTGGTGACTAAATAAAGATCTTTTCGGCAAAAAAGAAAAAAAAATCATTTGCAGTTCTCTCTTGTCTCCAGAAGAGGGGTGGCTAATTTTAAATGTCTTCCTAGAGACTACCTGCTCCTACCTTGGCAGGCCAGGTTCCTAGCCCCCTCTCTCTGACCTCTTACTAACAACTTCATTTGCCACTTCAAGAATAATGGGTCAGCTCCGTGCAGGGGGCCCGGTGCTCAACCTTGGGAAGACACTGTTCCTGCATGCCCTACATTTCTTTACCCCAAATCCTGACCTCAGGGAGTGGAGAAGCCATTCTCAACAAGCCCACCTGAGCAAAGCAGATGCTATGGATCGAGTACCTTGCCTGGTACCAGATATTCAGAATGGTTCGGAAACTTAACTGAAAAGTAACAAAGCCTATGGTGTCCACGATCCATAGAATGAAAGCTCTCTCCCTTTTAAGGAAAAATCCACCTCACCAGGGAGAGGGAGAAAAAGAAGGAGGAAAACCCGGTTGAAACTCGGCATTTACTTGAAGAGGAGCCAGCAGAATGTAGCGCACGGATAGTTGCACAACACAGAGGGAAGGCGTTGATCAGAAGGCTTCCTTGGCACTATTAAATTTCTTTGGTGGCAGCCTCGGCTGGGAAGGCAAGGCACAAAAGTTGCATTCAGGGTTCTGAGGACCAAGAGGTGGTGTCTGTGAACTTACAGGGATAGAACGGCTCAGGAATCTCGCTGAGGAGGAAGAGAGCCCCCCCTGGAAGGAGGGTCTAAGGACGGTGGTGTGTTCCTCAGGCTTGGCGCTCAGGGGACCTGGAGAGCTGTTCAGGTTGCTCCCAAGACCGCTGCCGCTGCTGTTGCTGCTTCTGGTATACTGGTTGTTGTTGAGCTCAGGGTAAGTTCTGCCAGGTGGCTGGGAGCTGCCATTCAAGAAGCTGGTGAACGGGCTGGCTATGAACGCTGCCTTGGTGGGTGAGGCGGTCTTTTTGTTCTCGGGGTCATCCGTCACAGCGTTCAAGTTCCCTAGAGAACTGGCCAGCCGGGAGTTTACGGGGAAGCTGGGGGAGAAACACAATGTATACTCACATATGTAAACACAGCATCACGGGAATGCAATGAAGGTGATTCTGATCCACACCGATGATGAAATGGCTTCATCACTCTTTATATATCATTTGTGGTCTTATTCATACATGTTAAGTTTCTTGGTCAAAAGATTAATCAAGACCCAAGAAACTGGCTTAAACACTGACTGGTCTTTAAATAGAACATTTAGAATTGTATCTGCCAGAGGCAAAGAGCAAATATAAGGAGGGCCTGGAAGCTGAATTAAGTCCAAGATTTAACCCAGACATAGTCTAGCATAGGATGACGTCAAGCATCTCTACCCATTTGAGTTGGTTCCCACTGTCTGTACACACAGGACGAGGAACAAGACTGTTGATCATTAGTAAGGCTGACTATATCTACATCACGTGAAGCAAAGTGAAGAGGGACCAGAAGACAATGATGGTTCACACTTACCCATCCCTTCTGAAGCCTCAGCCCCTGCCAGGAAGGAACGACCAGAAACCCCAGAAAAATAGCGGATTCTTTGGGGTTTCTCCACGTCTTCCCAGCCCCTCCTCTCACAGACCTGCAGCCTTATTCCTTGCCTGCAGACCTTTCTCACCTCAGGCTAGAGCCCTGGAAGAGGTAGAGAAAAATTACCTTCTTGTATTTGCACCCGAAGACGAAGAACCCCTGTTTATCCTTTTGGCTGTCGCTGACGGGGACAGACACACTTTGGGGGTCTTCACAGCAGACACAGATGGTTGTGGGGAAGAACTTAATCTTTGGAGGAGAAAAAAAAAGGACAGAGCGTCACACCACAGTTCTGTTACCTAAAATATTCCACAGTGAACTGTAACAAGGTAAATGAAGAAAGCCCAATGCCCTAAAAGTCTCCCTCAAACCCACCTCTTCCTTTCCAGCTGGCAACCGCCCCATGAGCCTGACGCCACCGTTCCTCTTGTACTTTCCTCTCATTTCTCAACAGTTCAGACCATACATTCCCTCTGATGAAGTCTAAAAACATCTCATTCTGTTACTTCGCTATTCAAACCTTGTAACCTCTTTTCCATGTCCACAAAGCCTGCTAACGTCCTCGGCCTGGCTTGTGAAAACCTCTAAAATGCAGAGTTTGCTTCTCTGAGTGGGTCCCACAAGATTAAACCCACAGAGTCAAGGGCATAATGGCCTCACTTTAGTTGGCTCTCACCTGTCTCTACACAACAGGTGAGGAGCAATACCGTTTGTCGTGTGTGTGTGCAACTGCATCCAGTGTCTTTGTCCCCTTAAACAAACAGGAAAGTTGACCAGACATGCTCGTCTAGCTGTGGGTGTCCTGACCAGACTGTTCACCCCTTTGTAAAGTCTGTGTACCCCCTTTCTCCTGCAGGGAATCCACTTCTCTCCTTGCCTCTCCTCACCTCTGGGCTTCCACTCCCCCGAACTCACTCTTATCACCTGCCCTTTAATGGTCCGTGTGGTTATCACCTCCCACGGCAGGGCTTTATCGACCCCTCAAGCCGGATCAGCAGCAGCCTGTTTCAACTGGCCCACTCACAGTAAGTCACAGCTCTTCTACTGTGCTTCATCATCTCCTTCTTGCCTATTTCCATCACTCAACAGAAGCTCCTTGAGAGCAAAGACGTGCTTGTCCCTCCTCCCCACTCCCAAGGGCCCAGCAGGTGCTCTATAACCAAGATGCCAGCGGGCACCCGGGGAAAACTGGCTCCATTGAAGAGAGTCGGAGCTCAGTCATGGCTTTAACACCAACTATCTTTTGCCGTAGATAACCTGTGATGAAACTGGACCGTGCTTTCGTCTCCGCTTCACAAAGCCGTGTTCCCACATTCCTTCACCACCCACCCTCCTGAGCACCGCTTACGCCATAGTTTCCCCTCAAACAAAAGTGGGAAGTTACACCAGGAAGAGACTCCGGCTTTGGAAGAAATCTGGGCCGAACAGAACTACCCGCTAAACAACATGGTTGGAGTGAAATCCTCAAAGAGAAAATGGCAGCGCCTTTGTTCTGTCTTATCAACGATACTGGCCAACCATTTCTAGTGTTCTCGCCAGGTGTCGCCACAATGGATCCTGGTAATACCAGGGTCTGGGTCCAACTCCAGGAGGATCAGAGAACTTTTTTTAAGAGAGAAGCACTAATATTTCCTCCTCTTAGGGGTGACAGAAAAAAGAAAACTACACAGCAATGAGCAAATGAACACAAAAATAAAGAGCGCTAACAAATGAAAGGGGTCAGAATCCATCTCTGGGTTGGAAAGAAAATTACAGAGCACTTCGGAGTTTACTGAAGACCAGAAGGTGCTGAGAGCTCAAAGAATACAAAGGTCACCACCACCAGCACACAGCCTGAGGGCAGGGCGGGAATTAAAAATGAAGCTTATTTCAGAGCTGGAGAGAAGGCTCAGTGACTAAGAACACTTGCTGCTCCTGCAGAGGACCCAGGTTTGGGTCTCAGCACCTGCATGGCAGATCACAACTGTCTGTAACTCCAGTTCCAGGGGATCCAATGCCTTCTTCTGAGGGCAGGCACCAGGCACACACACACATGGTGCACATACATACATGCAGACAAAACATCCTTACACATAAAATAAAAATAAATGAATCATTTTAAAATAGAGTTTAAGCCAGGCACGTTTTTTAATCCTGGCACTTAGGAGGCAGAGGCAGACTGATCTCTGTGAGTTCAAGGGCAGCCAGAGCTATGTAGAGAGAACTGACCTCAAAACAAAACAGAGAGAGAGAGAGAGAGAGAGAGAGAGAGAGAGAGAGAGAGAGCGCTTGTTTTAAAATCAGGAAGAAAGATGATTTGAAAAGCTATAAGGTAGGCTAAGGATGTTGCTCAGTGAAGGAGCGTGTGCAAGGCCTTGAGTTTTATTCCAACTACCAAAATAAATAAATAGATAGAAAAAGTTGAGTAGTTATGTTTATTTTCATGGAGTCTGATGCTTAGAAAATATGTCTAAAAAGTCATATATATTTACAGCAGCTAGAAATGTATATTTATTGTCAGTACCTGAAAGTCTGGGCCACTGCCCTTTGGGGTCCTTTCATATCGTCTGACCTGCAGAAATCAAAGACAACAGCTCAGGTATCACCAGATCCCCAGAGTTAAACAAAGATGGCATTTGAGTCAGAGACATAAAGATACTAAACCATCAAAGAGAAAAACCACGCCAGTAGATATCAGCATACACTTTATAAATGAATCTAATGCCAGCAGATAATTCATGTTTGTTATTTCACCATGAAATACTTATAGCATCTTGATTTTTCACAAAAAGGTGCCATTGTAGAGGAGTGTTTCCTGATGGTGCCATGGTGTTATCGTGGAAACTGAAATCTACCCCCTGAGAAAATATCAGAGAATTCAAAAGAAAACTCACATCTAAACATGGCTTCTGAGATCTGTACAGAATGGATTTGTCCTTATGCATAGATATTTGCTAAATTATACTTTCTTCCAATAAAGTGGTTCTCAGTCTTCCTCATGCTGTGACCCTTCAATTACAGTTCCTCATATTGTGGTCACCCCCAACTAGAAAATTATTTCATTGCCACTTCTTAATTACAATTGTGCTACTATTAGGAATGATAATGTAAAATCTGATATGTGACCCCCCCCCACCCCCCCTCACCCCACCCCCCCCACCCCCCCCACCCCCGCCAAAAGGTCATTCAAACCCCCCCAGGGGTCACGACCTACAGGTTGAGAACTGTTGTTCCAATTTAACCCTTCCTTCTCCTGGAAGATTTCTTTTGTTTTCAACCCAATCACTAGGTTTCAACTGTTCTGTGGTCAGAAGCCAACTCCCAGATCTGATTTTGCTGACTAATTTCAAACTTCAAATTCAAGATGGCTCATAATTTCTCAGGCACATGGAGGAATCACTTACTCAAGTCTTAAAAATCAAAGGTGAAGGCAAGTCGTGGGATATACCAAAACTTGGTACAAGCTACTCTACTTCACACACTGGCTTCATTTCAAAACCTTGGCACACCAGGTAAGAGCTGCCACAGCACCAAAAACATGCCTGTGAATCTCCAAATAGAATTTAGAACAGAGAACCAGAAATAACTGCTCAGCAGTTAGAGGCAGAATTCCAGACACAGAGACGTAAGAACTGTTTTCATAAGCATTTAAATTTTAGCTACTGCCAACAGTGATAAAACATACAACAGCTGGGCATGGGGGCAAAGGAGCAATACACCAGAAAACAGGTAAACTTGGCCTTTGTAGAATGATACTCTGAAGTGAAGACGAAATGCTTCCCACAGATGGAAGAGCACTGTGAACTGAAAGGTTTAACATGGGCTACCTAAATGCACAGGATGGCGAGGAGCGGGGCTGCCTCTGGCTTTTTAAGGCACGTAGTTTGTCTCCCTGTGTTACGTTGTTTTTCATTTCCACATCTTCGTCTTCTAAATGACTCTGAAAAACAGACATGTCCCACAGAAAGGTCATTACAAACAGTTTAGCTTTATACCGATTTCCTAACAGAGCACAGATCATCTACAGTTCTAGATCACGGCATGGAAATGTTCTTGCTGTAGATGAAGTCATCTGAGTGTGTTATGAATTCAGCAGTAAGTACACACTAGGAACACTCAGCATTTAAATATTTGGGTCACCTTCCACATCAAAGGAGCAAGGGCTGGAGATAGGAGTGTCTAAAACCTGTCTGTGGCAATGGATCAAAACCAAGAAGACTCTGGTGTGGACACACTAGGCTTTGGAAAACAACCTGGCATAACCCCGATCTATAAACACATCATAAATGTTTCCAGATATTCCAGGAGCCACCACTGCAAAGTCCATAACCTATTTATAAGCATGCATGATGAAATCACTGAAGACATCTACACAGCCACTGTCTGCATCAGTTAGGCCTCCAGAAGCACTTGAGCCCTCCTGGGAGTTAAAGGGCCAACAGCACTCAATCAGGAAAGCATGTTTCCAGCTGAAGTTCCGTGGGTTGAAAAGTAGAAATGGCTGGCTAGTGTTTCCCCGTGGTAACCCAAGAGGAAGGGCTTCCCATGGTAACTCAAAAGGAGAGGCCCTGTGGAGAGGTAGAAGAGCTAGCTCCCATCTACCACAACCAGGAGGTGGAAGAAGAAAGGTCTTTAATTTTAAATTTTTAAAAAATTATTTTTTAAAATACATTTTGGTATTTAGAAATTCAACAGTGAAACCAGCAGTATGGTCTGCTTAGAGGTTTGGGGGAAAGTAAAACAGGATTTTTTTTTTTTTCCCTAGCATTCTATATTCTTAAACATGGTTTAAGCCATGTTTACATAATACCTAAAAATAAAATTAATTTTAAAAGACACTTGGTTAAATAAAATTAACAGGATATTTAAAACAATAATTACATATGGGTTTTGTTTTTCTTCACTAAGTGGCAAATCTTAAAATGCCAGATATTTTTGTTTGTTTGTTTTTCTCTGGTTTTGCCTTTTGTTTTTTTGAGACAGAGTCCCACTAGTTCAGGTTCATGATACTCCTATCTCATTACACAACCTGACGCATCATGATCAGCTGGTTAAAGATTTTTTAAATTATGACAGATTTCAAAATCATAAAATAATACTATAACAAACTGTCACACACCTAACCATCTATATTTAACATATTGTTTTTCCTCCATTCCTTTGGCTTACTAAAGTCTCACTCTTAAAGAAGAAAGCAATACGTATGCAGTCCCAGCTCACTCTCCCTGGAGAAGAAAACTGTCTTTTCTTAGAAGGAGGAGGAAGAATACTGCTGCAGTCAGCACAGCTGGGAGGGTGGAACCCTCTAAGCCCTTTGACACTGGACACTGAACTGCAGGATTTGGAGTTTGCTCTACAGGGTTGCAGTCATGCTTTGGTCCAGTATTTCCTCACCATGTATATACAATATACCATTGTATATTCTGTCACAGTATGTTGGAAGTATAGAGTTTGCCTTTTGATTTTTACAAGGGCCTACAGTTAAGAGATGATCTTGAGTCTCAGAAGAGACTTTGGACTTTCAAACAGTTTTAGAACTGAATGACTATGGCGACTTTGGAAGTTGGACTAAATGTAGTTTGTGTTATGATATGGCTACAAGCCAGTGGGAGCCAGGGAATGAAATGGGGGGCCCCATAGGTTCATATATTTGAATACTTTGTCCCCAGTGGGTGAAACTGTTTTGGAAGGATGAGGAGGTGTGGCCTTAATGGAGGACGGGGTGGGTTTTGAAGTTTCAAAAGCCCACATGTTTCTGGGTCATCTCTCTCTCTCTCTGCCTCATGGTTGTTGTCTTAAGGATGTAAGCGCTCAGCTACTGCTCCAGAGCTATGCCTGCCTGCTGCCTGCTGCCATGCCCCCCACCAAAATGGTCATAGACACATCCTCTGGAACTGTAAGCCTCAAAAAACTCTTCCTTCTATAAGCTGCCTTGGTCTTGGCATTTTATCACAGCATAGAAAATTAACTAAGACAGATAGATAGATAGATAGATAGATAGATAGATAGATAGATAGATAGATAGATAGATAGATATAGACAGATAGATAGATAGACAGATACATACATACATACACACATACATATATAGATGATAGATTGATAGATATGATAGATGACAGACAATAGAGTATATATAGTATATTTATCACATATTTGCCTGAAGAAATAAAATACAGCTAAGCCTGAGAAATGTTAAATCATCTACAGATTTACTATCAAAAGCAAAAAACAGAGAATCTTGGCACGGTTCTCCAGAATTCTTACTCTGCTAGGCACATTCTCCTCTCACCTGTCACCCTGACATTCTTCTGCCCTGCAAAAACAGGCTGCATTACGCATGCAGCTTTTGTAAGTTATTTCTTCATTAAAAACACATATTTATTATGGTGTTCCAGGAGAAACGAAAAAGAACCTTGCACTGTCGTTTTATAGCCCCATAAAGTTCTGTTGTCTAGACATACCAAATTGCTTCTTTAACAAATACTTTAGGTCAGGCTGTTCTCTGCCTTTCAGCACCGTGCACAGCTTTAACAAACATCATTCTAGATGCAAATGATTGTCTAACACTGCTCTAGTGCTGTGAAAGAAACGTTCATGAAGTGGAATTGCTCAGCTCATTTTAAAGCTATCTTCTAAATGTTAATATATTGCCCTCCAAAATATATACTCAAACTTCACCTAGCGAAGCTTGAGACGTAAATAACATCCTAATATGTAAATTTGCATTTCATTTCTAGGGATATAGACATGTTTTGTGTTTAAGAACCATGAGGTTTTCATAATTTTTATTTGTATACATCACATTCACAGTTCTGTATATGTTTGGAAATGCATTTTTTTTGTATGTTGCAAACATTTCCTTCTAGCTGCCCCACAGTTGGAGGATGAATTGGGGAAGGAAGGGACCATGAGTGAGGCAGACAGTTAAAAGGCTTCTATAATAGTCTGATGAGAGAAGATGGCTTAGACCAGGATGCAGCAAACTTAGATATCAGGACGTGAGGAAAGAGAAGACAAAGTGAAGGACCATCTAGACATGCAGAAAAGGTCTAAAGAAACCTAGCAAAGGATAGACCATGTCATTATTTATGCACAGATTTTAGGGTATTTGAGGGTGTGGTGATATATTGTGTACCCTAATAAAATTTGCCTGAAGATCAGAGAACAGAACAAGCCACTAAATTAAACATAGAGGCCAGGCAGTTGTAGCACACACCTTTAATCCTAGTACTGAGAGGCAGAGATCCATCTGGATCTCTGAGTTCAAAGCCACCCTGGACTACATAAGATTGACTCAGTCTAGGGGAGAAACAGAGCCAGGCAGTGGTGGCATGCACCTTTAATCCCAGTACTGGGAAGCACACACCTTTAATCCCAGGAAGTGATGGCTGGGAGGAGACAGGTATATAAGGAAGTGATGGCTGGGAGGAGACAGGTATATAAGGCGTGAGGAACAGGAACTAAAGGCTTTTCGGCAGAAGCGTCCCTTTCAGCTAGAGACTCTTTTGGCTGGAGAGGAAGCTCATTTGGCTAGAGGTCTATCAGCTGAAGCCTTTTCAGGCTGAGGAGTCCTAGAGGTAAGACGTGGCAGTGGCTTGTTCCTTTGTCTCTCTGATCTTTCAGCATTTACCCCAATATCTGGCTCTGGGTTTTTATTAAAAGACTGATTTAAGATTCTAGCTACATGAGAGCCTAAGAGGTACGGAAGTATAATCCCAAAACCATGAGTAAACAAATTAACACATTTTTGGTTTGTGTTTGGTTTTGTTCTTTTGAAGCAGGGCTTCATGCAGTCCAGAATCACTATCTAGACAAAGCTAGTCTCAAGCTCCTGAGGCCCTGCTCTCATGCCTTCACCTGCCAAGTGCTGGGCTCATGGGTATGTGCTACTGTGCTTCTCTGTGCTCTCAAATTCTTAACGAAAGTTATATAATGTTACTCAAAACACAATTGCATTAAGGTATACAATCTTCAAAACCACAAAACAAATAATAACTGTACAGAAACAGGTTCTTGTCTCCTGCGATACAGATTTAAATATATGGACATGACTATAACTGAGCCCTGTATTTATTAGGAAATCAATTCTATAATATAACCCGGTCTCAGAAGCCTATGGTGAGGGGTGGGGGGGGGAGGACTAACTAGAGAATTCAGCTCCATACACTGTGAGGCATAAATCAGTTAAGTGAATTGGCAGACAGGCGGTGGTTTGAAGACTCTGCTCATGAGGTGCCATTAGGGTTCTGTATCAGTAACTCTCATGTTGGTGTGATTAAAATACCCAACAGAATCAATTTAAGGGAAGAAAGGCTCATTTGGGCTCAGAGTTGCAGAGAAATTCCAATCTACCACAGTGGGGAAGGTGTGGCATGGCAGTGGAACCATGTGACAAATGACAAATGTAGAGGACCCAACCTTGGGCTTTTCTCACCCTGAGTTGACCCACAGGCTGTTGGAGATCAATGACAAAGAAGCCTGACTCTGACGGAGACCCTCACACCTTGGCCCCCTAAAGGCAACGGGCTTTATTTTATTCCACCAGTTCTATGCAGACAAGACAAAGCATACTAGTAAGAAAATGGTGCCCATAGCTTTTAGTTAGATAAAGTAATTACTGGCCAACGCATTAATAAAATGGTAGCAGAATATGCCACAAGGGAAGTTGTTGAATGTGCCACTATGAAAAGAACTTAAGATAAAATATAGCACTTTAGGGAATAAAGATGAGAGATTCTATAAAAGAAATTAGCATAGGAGTTTGAAACAGAAGTAAGTAAAAACAGAAGTCAAAGGATTTGAAGACAAATATGAGAAGTGGACTATCAGCAAATTTAAACAATTTGGGTAGGAAAGGTGGCTGGGTCCCTAGGGCGAACATTCTTTTCAGTGTGCAGGCACTGAACCTGTACAGTGTCAGAGTTAGGGGAAGACACAGATACCTTCACAATAAACTCCTGAGATCAGAAGGAAGATTAGGTTTCAGAAGTTGGCGGTGTGGCTCTGTGGCAGAGCTGGAGCACTTGGCTAGAATATGCAAGGCTCTGGGTCTCATCCCAATACCACCGAAGGGACAGAAGGGCAAGAGGAAGGGACAAAAGACAGAAGGCAACTTAGTTGGGGTTGGTTAGAGCTCACCAAATCTGTCCTTACTGCATTGGCCAGGACCTTTGAAAGCTGGACCACTTCCCCATCACCAGCTCCCTGCCCCTTCATTCCAGTCTTCTGTGGACCTCAGCAATACCCTCTAAAGCCAGAAGAGGCACCCCAAAGTTTCAATCTGGGTGCTACCACTGCCCTCCTGATAGCCTCTGGTGGCTCCTGGAGGCATTCAGATGGGAACAGACACACCTTCTCCATCCTGAGAGGGGAAGCAAGGTACTTGAAAGTAAAGTCTTAGAAATGTGCTTTACTTATGGAATTTATAAGAGGTACCCAGTTCATGAGCACTTGATGGGCACAAAATGCAGTAGCTCAAAGATGTGACTCTCAAAGATGTAGCATTAATTTCTTATCTGGTCAATCATGAATTCACATGATCAGATCTGCATCTAATAAACATCTCTAAGTCAAGAGCATCTCCTGGTTGGGAGATGGATGCTGGAAGACAAACCTAGAGTAGCTAAATGAAAGACGGAACTCATTGTGACTCTGAGAGAAGTTTCAGAGGAGGAGCTGGCAAAGATATGGTTCTAAGTCCTGTGTGGAATGTAGTAGAGCCACACTGGGGACTCATGGGGAAACACAGTCTGTGAATCAATGCACCTACATTCAAAGGATAGTTCACTGCAGACTGTGTGTTACCTCGGGCAGGTGCCCATCTTCCTCTGCCTCTTTTCAGTCTTTTTCAAAGGGTCCTCGTTCTGGTGGCTGTGCTGTATGGTTACATGGTTAATCCACATAAGGTGCTTAAAATGGTTCTTGGCACACAGTGGGTGCTACCTAGGTGGTTGTCACCCCTAAACTCCTAGTTTAGCTCAAATATTTGTACTCTAAATAAAGCTCTTCACATTCCTTCCTCTGGCCACTTCCTTCTAGAATTCTAATCCACAATGGCTTCTTGTGCCCCTGAAAATCATAGAGAACCCGTATTTTTGGTATTGTTCTGTGTTTCAGCATGTGATGTCATTGCTCCGTTTGCATTCATATCAATTTCATAGGTCTGTTCTCTTTTATTCTTGGGTCTGAAATGCTAAGCTTTCTTTGTTCATTCAAGTAACATTTCCTAAGACTGTGCAGCCCAGCAATCAAAACGTGGTGGGAACGGGCTAGAAAACCTCAACATGGAAGAAAAGCTGACTTTAGTCGGGTCAAGCATGACAGCTTGTGCCTATAATCCCAGATTCAGGAGGCTGAGGCAGGTGAGTCACCCTGAGCTCCAGGTTAACCTAGGCTACAGACCCTTTCTTGGAGGAACTGGGGGAGAAACAGCAAGCTAAACTAAGCATTGAATACCCAGTTCTGAAAGTGATTCCACTGTTCAATAATTCAAGACCCTTGGCCAAATCACATTTTTGGAACTCTCATTTCTTATCCACAGAAAAGAATTAGAACAAATGATGCTAGTACAGTTACTTCCAGCTCCCAGATTCTTTGTAAGTCACTTCCTGCTACCTCAGAGGTAGTTGGGAACAATAGGAAAAAAAAATCAAACGTTTGGAATCAGACAGATACAGATCGAATCATGCCTTAAAAGTGAAGTCAACACATCTCCGGAACACAATTTCCTTACTACAAAACAGAGATGTTACCTAATTCACTGGGCGGCAGTGCAGACTAGATCAGCTGCTAAAGAATGGCTGTTTAAGGGGGGTTGGTAGAGGGGAGACTGGATAAAACAAGTTGTCCTAACTCTGCTTTCCCTCTGCACACTTTAGACATCAAAATGAATCGGAGGCTTTCAAAGCACCACTTGTGCTAGGTACGGCTTCCGCAAAAGCAGCATCCAAGGTTGTCTTCTTGGTTATCTGTTTCTGTTTTCAAATGGAAACTATACTTTTCTGTTGGCTTTCTATGAATATTCCTTACATCACAATCGCTCTCCTTGTAATTGTTCTCCCTCAATGATGACTTTATTTCTTCCTTTATAAAGACAAAGAAGACTTTCCTTTCTTTGTTCTGCTTTGTACTCTAGAGGTCAATGACTCCAAGCTTAGGAACTCAGCCCTCCCGGGAGCTCAGGGACGAGATAAGGTCTCCGGGCTGGTGATGGGGCTTAGCAGACAAAGAGGCCTGCCACCAAGCCTAATGACAACCTCAACTTGATCCCCAGAACCCACGTGGTAAAGGTGAGAACCAGTTCCCAAAAGTTGTCCTCTGAGCACCACATATGTGATGTAGCATGCACAGAAACACACACACACACACACACACACACACACACACACACTTATAAACAAATGTTTAAAGAAGAAAGAAAAGATAGATCCATGTGACATGTGTTCAGTGGGGGGAACATGAAGAATACCGGTGTTAAGGAGGTAGACTCCTCCTGGGGAAAACTCACCTCTGCAAACCTTTCCGCACTTTGCAATTTAGATAAGTTTCCACCAATAGACATATCATCCAAGCTAGAAATAATTTTATTAATACTTCCTTCACTGGAAGGTCTGTTTTTCAGTTTGGATCGAAAAATGTCTCCTTGGACCCACAACGATGCTTGTTTTCTGTCAAAATGAGAGAAAATAAAATATTTAAGTTATGATCACTGTCTCAATGCTAACAAGAAAGATAGTAACAAAATATTTAACAATTAGACTAGAAAGGTGATAAAATCATAGACTATACCATTATGTTTCTAAATAAATATTTTAAAACTCAGATGAGATTTTTTAAAATATGAACAAGAGCTGAGGAATCTAGCCACGCCAGTTTACTAAGGAGTCAGGCTGTCCCTGTCTTCTATTGTGGTAGAAACTGCTTTTGGAAACTGCTCCTCAAGTGGTATTTTCTAAGCCTAGGCTATATAAACTGATGATGTTAGCATACCACTGAGTCACAGTTGATTTTCTATATCAGCTGTAAAAATACCATTTAAAACAACCTTAAAACGACCTTCTTTCCTTTGTGCAAATGTTTAGAAAAGTGTAGCCTGGCCTCTTATATTTTTACATCTTCAAAGCACCCTGCCTTTTGTCTACCCCCAGCCTCTACATCACACCAACATCTATCATAGTCCTGATCGGATGTTTGACTCTCCTTATGGGCTTCAAATAGTAGTAAAACAGCAGAGTCCTTGACAGAGAAAGAACAGGTCAGAAGATGGATGATGAATTCATCCAGGAACATTCAAGAACTTATTGCAAGGGAGGATTCTGCTTTACCACAAATGTTGACAAGTTCAGATACATGAAGCATAGAGAAAAAGGTGGAATTTAAGATAAAAGACAGAATCCTTGACCCTCAAGAAGTTTCTTAAGATGGGAAAAGTAAACAACTGAAATCCAGCATGTTGAGGCCCTGTGGCTCAGACTCATACAAGAATCATGGCGAAAGGGCCCAGCCCTATCTACGGGAATCAGACATCCCCTATGAGCCCAGAGGTAAAGTGTCTGTGTGCACATGCACCTGCATATACATATGCACGCACCCACACCTCTCCTCCTTCCCTCCCTCTCTTCACTTCCCTCCCCCCCATAAAAAAGGAAGCCTACCATTAAGCACAATGTCATATTACAATGCAGAAGTTGCATATCCCTCCTTTTAAAAACCATATTGGTGATTGGACAACCTATACCATCCAGGTTTGCAAAGTACATCAGCTGCCAGAATTGCCTAAGGGTACATTTCTCAGAATGCATCCCTGTCCTTAAGTGATGCAAGGCCCCATCTGGAAACACAAGCAGGACTCACCCGTCCAAGATTATCCTCCCCCCAAAGCAAGCATGAGCTGAGGAGATGGCCTAGCAGAGAATGCAGGGCTGTTTAATTTGGTTGCAGCACAGGATGCGGAGAGGCATCCTTGCGCATGATGGGTCTCAGGTGTCACGCTCAGATATTTAAATGCGATGCTCCCAATACAGAGGTTATGGTAGCATTTTTCAAGATTTGAAAGAACACAGTATGAAACGGGAACAGAGGCAGAAGGACCGAAAAGAGGCTAAAAGCGAAAAGACACGTCCAATTCAAACGTAAGTTACAAGATGAAAACTCAGATCCTGCTGACAGCCCGCCCCAGGAGGAAAATTGCAAAGTGACAACTTCCACTTGCTTGGTTTAAAAGACTCAACCTGCCCTGTCTCTGCAAAGACGTGATCTGAACCTGAATATTAAAGATGAATAAGATGTCAGAGCTGAACCCAGTGTTGCTAAGCAATGATGTACGCAATCGCTTCTTGAGCAAAAGGAAGCGGTGTTCCACGCAGATCCCTTTCCATAGACGACGCACACTGTGCTAGCTTTTAGAGTAGTGTCTGTTGTCCCTTAAAAGCCTCATCTCAAACAAAAGAAGTAAAACATATATTTTAAAGTATTTAGCGTTGAAAACTCAGTTCTTGTACAGCTAACACATCTGCTGAAAGCCAACCTTCCAATACTGTAGCACATTTTCCCAAGAGCAAGAAATGACTGGCCCTTCGCTAATAGATGTGCTTTGGAGCAACAGGAAGAGGTTTATCTTGATTTGAATGCAGCCTTCTAGAAAGGTGTAGCCAAGGTTGGTTGGGGTAATTGATTTTGGCTGCATCCTGGCCAAAATTAGTCAGATTTGGGATAGACCAATGTGGAATATAAGAAAATAACTAAATAATTTGGCTTCAATATGAGCCAATGTGTAATTGGTTTGGATGCCTCTTTGTAAATATCTGCTTTTAGTACAACTCAGGTCAGTTGTGCTGTTCTAAATATTTCTGCATTTGAGGACAGGACACACAGAAGTCACTGAGCAGCTGTTTCTATTTGGGGATAACACGTTCTCCTTCACTGCCTTAAGGTAAGCCAATGCTGTATTACATTATCCCAGCTCTTCAATGCTATCACTCCTTCTGCTACACTGCTGACCAGGGTGGACCAACTTTGACCCCAGTGTCCATCCAAAGCCATGATTTGGTCATTTGATATAGAAACCTAAGTCATTTTATTTTGAGCTTGTATATGTATGTGGTATTGTGTGTGTGTGTGTGTGTGTGTGTGTGTGTGTGTGTGTGTGTGTATACATATGTGCGTGTGGAGGCCTGAAGCATGGTCAGATGTCTTCTTCAATCATCCTCCACTTTGTAGACTGAGACAGAGTCTCTGAGTTGACCCAGAGCTCACAGACAAGCTATGCTAGCTAGCCAGCCTGCCCCAGTGGGTCCCCTCTCTGCCTCCCAAATACACAGGTTACAGGCAGGCCACTGAGTCTATCTGGCCCTTCCGTGGGTTCTGAGGATCTAAACTCTGGTCCTCATGTTTGTGTGGCAAGTGCTGTTACACTGAGCCATCTCCTCGGCTCTCTAACCCATTTTCTAGTTTGGTCTAGCATTGACCAGAGAACCAATCCGCTCTGTGTATAGCCTCACATCGCAGAGCAATGACAGACACAGAGGTGATTCCTAACTTAGAGTATGCATTAGTGAAACAGCCTAACAAGATCAAAAGATGCCGGACAAGAAGCAAACAAGAGACAAAAAGTGAGGTGGAGGAAAGCACTCAGAAAGTCACACGGTGATGTATGGGAGCTTGCTTTCAGGTTCCTCATGGCTTTACCCAGCAGGTCCGCATAGAGAGGATGATTGGACCACGGGCCTGAGTGCAGGTGTCTGAGATGGTCTGCACTTGGCTGTGCTGGGAGGTCTTTTGCTCCACCCCTTGGCATTTCTATAAATACCTTAGGGCAGAGACAGGGCTCGTTGGAATAGGTTCCAGGCCCTCTCGAGGCTATCCTGTATTTTCTGTTTATCTCTACACTCTAAATCCTTCTATCTAATATTTCCTGCTGCTCAAACTCAAGAAAACTCTGGGGAATTGTGGGGTTGGTGGGTAAACGCCCCGCAGTGATGGAAGTCCAAGTAGAAGACTGTGTAGAATTCCTGATGGTACAGGGGGAAGGCTTGCAATCCTGAAGCATACAAATAAGCTACTAGAAGGGTAAAATGATTTGGGATAGACTTTAAAAGACTCAAGTAGATAAATCTACTTTTAGGTACAGAATTCCCATGATCAGCTGCTAGACCATCTGCATGTTAGACCAAAATGCAAACCTTTTCACAAAATCTACCATGCTCCTCTTTCAACTCTTATCTCTGACCATTTAGGACAAGGACACAGAGCATCATCTGACTGCATATGGACCAGCATGCATTACTGGTGGAGATGTGGTACGGAGCAGTTGCTGTGGAAAGCAGCTCGGCAATGCCTTAAAAAGCTACACAAAGAATTCCACATAGTCCAGGAAAAAAAAAAAAAACTGAGCACAGGTCCTCAAACAGATACTCATGCACTGGTACTCAAATCAGCAATGCTCACGATATTCCAAAGCTGGGAACAACTCAAATGCTCATTAACAAGTTAATGGGTACACAAAAATATATACATACAGTGGAATAGTATTCAGACTTAAAATGGAAAGAAGGGGCTGGAAATATAGCCCAATTATAAAGTGTTTGCCTTTCATGCAAAAGTCTTGGGTTCAATCCCCATCAATGCAAAAAAAAAAAAAAAAAGGACAGCTGAAATGCAGATGCATGCTACAAACAACATGCTATGATTGTGACATGTGGAATTAACTGCTATGAAGTGAATGAACTACAAAAACACGCAAAGTCAAATAAGCCAGATAGTATATGAGGTACCTAGACCATGAAAATTAATACAGCAGGAAAGTAGAAAGGAGATCACCGATAACTGGGAGAAGGGATCAGTGGAAGTTTATTGTTTAATAGATACAAAGTTTTTGCCTCGAATGATTAAAAAAGATTCCATAAATAGTGGGAATGGCATAAGAATACTCTGAATGTACTTAAAATCAATAAACTATTCATCTAAAAGTGGTTAAATTTTTATGGTTAAAAGTAATATTTAATTTAATAGCTTATTACAAAAAAAATTAATTATCCAAACTTTTATCTAGTGTAACTGGCATAAGTATTCAAGGTAAGTTTCTTATGCCACAGCAGTTGAAAATTCTAGCAATTGCTGTTGACGTTTGAACCAATATTAAGATTTTATTTTTTTCTCGAGTAATTTTTAATGTCAACTGATGGCCATTAAATAAATTGAAAGGTTCAAGAGTAAACATTAAAAATAAAATCAGCAGTTTATGTAATTAAAAATGTGACTTTTGACAAACAATGTAAACTAAAACTTAAGCAAAAGGCTTACTATTTTGATACACAAACCATTGTATCTTCCACTGTTGAATTATAATTTTTAATAATATTTAAGACTCCAAGTTTTTATATTTTAGGAAAGGCCAAATATTTATTGTTTAAATTTGCTATTAAAACATTTAAGCTTGACCTACTACTAAATGTACCTTTAAAAAGGTCATAAAAAGAAATGACAGTGAACCCAGCAATTACCAGGGTGGCTGAGGATGAACTTGAACTTCTGATCCTCCTGCCTCCATCTCCCCACTGCTGGAATTACAGGCGTGTGCCACCACAGCCAACATAAATAGTTCAGTTGGGGTTCAAACCCAGGGCCTCGTGCATGGTAGCAAGCACTCCAACATAACGTTAAGCCTCACCCCAAGCCATGTTTTTTTGTGGTGGAATATAGTGCACATGGGTGGACATGTGTATGTTCATGTGTGTATGCGGAAGCCAGAGGACAATCTCAGGTATCTTTTTTCATCTCAATCTACCTTATTTTTTGAGACAGAATTCATTATGGAGCTTGGAGCTAATCAATTGTCTAGACTAGCAGGCTGGCAAGCCTTGGCGATCCTCCTACCTCTCCTCTCCAGCTCTGAAATTAAAGGTGCAAGCCAGAATACCTAGCTTTTTAAGTGGGTGTTGGGGAACAGACTTGGGTGCTCATGTATTGCTGCCTGGGTGACCAGCCTCCAGATAGTCCAGGGCTTGAAAGGACTCCACGGTGTCGGCGCGTACTAAGACTTTTTTATCTGAGTGGGTTAGGGAAAAAGACACTCACACACTCTCCTGATGGTTTATTCTTTTCTTTATTCTTCTTTTGTGTTCCCTATTCTTCATTTTCCTGGTGATTTCCTTCTCTCATTCTTGATATTTTCCTTCTAACTGTATCTTTATTCCTGATTTTTCCCTTCTAGTTCCTTCTAACTCTCTCATTCTTCTTGTTTTCCATCTAACTCTCATTCTTGATATTTTCCTTCTAGTCCATTTTAACTCCAACTCTGTTCTTTCTCTTACAGCTCATAAACCCCAGCAAAATCTTTCAGGCAATATAAAAATTACAATGTAGTTACATTCTGTTTTTCAAGTGAATGATTACAATGAATACAAAACAAACAGTAAAAAAAAAAAAGGCATGTTTTCCATATCCCTTACATGATTAAATGTTTTACGTATTATAGGTGAAAAACAAATTATCCCAAGAACTCACATACATTCATACCCGAGCAACTTTATAGATTAACTGTGTGGGCAAGCAAGGTGTTCTTCTCACTCAGGTCTTTTCCTGGCAGGCTGCATTTTGCAGTTACAAAGAAAGGGCCATTTACTTTATTACTTATCTTGAAAGATAACCTTATAAGGAACCTTAAAAGAATCACAAGTTTAAACTTTTATATATGAAAAAGAATCAGTCAGCTCTAGTTTAATCTTTAGGGTACATACCCACTCATCAATAGATTTTTATGTCAGGAGATTGAGGGCAGAAATGGGTATAAGGAATTATTCATCACCTTTGGTCATCAACCAATCCTAGCAAGAAAAGTGTGTCAGCTAATAATTGGACTGCTTTGTTCTTGTTCCTTGACCTTAAAGAGTTCTCACTCAACTATGTGCCTTTCTAAAACTTTAGATTGTCTTCTTGGGTTTTTAACCTCAAAGCTACTTGATGAAAACATCTTAGTCTAACTTTTAAGTTATTTTCAAAGCGGTGTTTCAGCCATTATGCACTCTGAAACCTGTGAACACCTCTCCCAATATTAAGGTTAAAAGAATTTAAGCTAGCTGGGCTAACTGGGACTCAATCGTTTTTCTTAATCATTAACCTAAGCCACAGTCTATACAGCTCCTCAATAGAAACTCATGTGTTCTACCTGTGTGATACTTCCTTATATTTATTTTTGTTTATCAAAACTCTGTATAAACTAACTATTATTATCAATTAGACAGTACATCTTAGGACAAATCATCTTCATAATAATCTACAAGTAAAAATGCCCAGGAGAACGGGATGTTTCCATGAGATAAACACACTGCATTATAGGCAGTGGGGATCTCACCACACCCATTCACACCATGCCAGATTCCAGAGGAAGCTGGCAGGGGCAAACATGTAAAGGCACAGCAGAAGCAAAAACCTCTCTGGGGTCTGTGGTCTCGGGGCCTTGCCTAACCAAGATTGATCATCAGGGAGTTTCCTCCTGGTGGGCTGGCCTCTTGAACTTCCATTGCCACCTGCTGCTCCTCTAACATGGCCACCAGCACTCATGTTAATGTGGCAAGCACTTAGTCAACTGACCTCTCTCCCTGGCCCCAGTTTCCCATTTTCTACATAGTTTATCTTATGTTCAGTAACTTCCTAAAACAAAAAGTAGTGGTTGAACCATTAGTTTCTCATCCGACTCAACCCAATTGTGAAATTAATTCACCAAGTTTTCTAAGCACCAATGAAAGATGTGGTATAACTTGGCAACTTGTGGTATGTGGTGGTATGAATGAGAATGGCCCCATAGGCTCATACATTTGAATGCTTGGTCATCAGGAAATGGAACTTCTTTATCGGATTAGAAGGATTAGGAGGTGTGGCTTTGTTGGAGGAAGTGTGTCACTGGGGGTGGGCTTTAAGGTTTTCAAAATCCCAAGCCAGGCCCAGTGGCTTTCTCTTCCTGCTACCTGCAGCTCCTGATGTAGGACTCTCAGCTGCCTCTCTGGCACCATGTCTGCCTGAATGCATGTCTTCCCACCATGATGATAATGGACTAAACCTCTGAAAGGATAAGCAAGTGCCAATTAAGTGCTTTCTCTTATAAGAGTTGCCTTGGTCATGGTATTTCTTCACAGCAATAGAATACTGACTAAGACATGGCAGAACAGAGTAAAAATGAGCTGAAGTCCCTCGTTAACTGAATATGGGGTAAGGACCAGCATCATGGCACACAGGTGAATCATGTTAGAAATGCAGACTTTCAAGTGTCACCCCAGATCTGCTCGATCAGGCTGAGTGCTTAACAATGACTCTTAGGCACTCTGATGTCAGAGGGACACTGAAGAGCAGGCTTGCAACTAACTGAAGATGTAGAAAAATAGCTAACTGATGGCAGCTAACAACTAAAGCTATGCTAGCAGAGCAGGATGGTGAATTTGGGAATCCATGGATTGAAAAAGGTTGGGGTGGAGTAGGGGTGTGCTGGAAAGATGGCTCAGCAGTTAAGAGCACTGGCTGCTCTTGGAGAGGACCCAGGTTCGGTTCCTAGCACCTACATCAGGTAGCTCACAACCCCCTGCAACTCCAGTTCCAGGGGACCCGACGCCCTCTTCTGGTCTCCACAGGCACCTGCACTCACCTGGTGCACATACGGAAAAGCAGGCGCACACACATACACAAAATAAACCTTTAAAAAGCAAAGCTGAAAAGGGGTTCAAACACAAAACCATTACTTTGGAAAGATAATTCAAAACAGAGCTCCCTGCGGTGTCTGGGTTTTCAGCTCTGTGCAGGTTGTCTGGGGGGAGTTTGAGTAGAGTGGGACATGGGCAAGAAATGGAGTCTAATAAACAGCCTGACTCCACATGTCTACAACTTGTAGGCTGTCTTTGAGAAGCAGCATTCAGGGCAGACTAATGACAAAAGAGACATCTGTGTGTCATCCTAAGGATCTAGAGGGCATTTAATAAAAGAAACATGTTAGGTTCGTGATGATATTTATAGCTTAAGAATGGTATTTTTGGTTTTAGGTTTAGGAAAAACACTTGATGTATATTTTATTTATATTCTAGGGAAATCTTTAAATAGAGAACTATCAGAACTATCAGACCATAACAAAGGAGAAGCTTGGAACTGCTGAGGTGTCTCAATTGATCAACAATTTGCAGAAGTGCCGCGGTCAGACACCTCTCCCCACCAGGGACACAAGAAGAGTGTGTATCTAGGACACATCCATCCACCTGGACATACACTTTTTTCTGATTTTCAGGGAAATTAGGATATGACTAACCAGCTTTTCTATAGACACAGATTTAGAACTGATACAGCTCAAAAGGACCTGATTGGCTTTTCAGTTCTGAAAGAAAAAAAATGCAGTTCCTCATGCCTATTCCATCAGTTGTGACAGACGGAGAAACTGTGAACAGCTATCACCCCATTTCTCTCCTAATGGCCCTGTTAATTATTCACGCTTTTGCGTCATCACTGACTTCATACTCCCCATCCTTCATAGAATCGGTCTTCAAAGCCTATTTTTTCCCCCTTGAAATGTTCCTAGTACGTGTCTCTAACTCTTCAGCCCGTCTCTCGCCTCTGAGTGAGCCTGTCTCCCTGACAGATTGCTGCAGTCTCCTTTTTAGCCTCTCTGATGCCGACCCCCCCTCTATCTGATTCATCTTGTGCAGGCTGCAGCCTGGTCCTCCTTGAGCAATGCTGGCACCACACGACTCCCCCACGTCAAATGCTCCAAATTAAAAAGCAGGACAACGGCAAGAAGTTCAGATGGGTCTCGCCTGTTGCTGGAACATATGCATCTTTCTGTCAGTATTTCCTGACTACGCAAAGATGCGCAAGCTTCTGCAGAGGGCCCCACCCACAGTGGTCCAAAGGAACACAGAAGTTCACTTCCTTATTACTCTGCAGTTTGGACATCTAATCGTGGTTTCAGCGAGCTGATGCCAAAGTGTAGGCAGGACTAGTTCCTTTTGGAAGCTCTGAGGAGAGAATCTGTTTCCTCATCTTTATCAGCACCCAGTGACTGCCAAATTCCTTATCACATGTCCCTCCCTCCACTTTCATAGTGCATCACTGTAGCCTCTGCATATTGGCTTCTCTAAGTGAGTTCCTGATTCTTTTCAGAGACCTTAAGCACCAAGCAGGTGCACTGGGTAGTTCAGGATACTCTCACCAAAACCAAGCTCCTTAATCAGTTCTGCAGAGTTCCTGTTTCCTTATAAAGTTACACCACAGGAACAAGGGATTGTAATGTGCCCTGTCAGGGACATCATGCAGCCTACCATAGCAGACATCAATCCCAACACTACAGCCACACCGACTTTCTCAAAAGATAAGGCAGCGGCACCCCTTGTAGGAAGGTGACGTACACACACTTTCCCTCATTCTTCCCACTAAACAAAATTTTTAAATCCCATATATGAAACAAACAAATGAATACTCAGAAAACAGATGAAGGTAAACTGCTTAGGAAGCATGAGACTCAAGAGACACCATAGCAATGAGGTTGCAAGGGTTTCTTTTTGCCATATAAATCCCGCATTTGCTTCTAAAAAAGGGAATGATCCACAAATGATGATGGAATAGGGTTTTTCCCATCAACAAAATCTTGCTTTCTGTAATCAAAGGACCAGAAAAGGGGATCCTAGGAAAACAGGAAAACTTTCCACCGTGAATGTTCCAGTACAGCCAAACACCGCAGTTAAAGAAGGAAAAACAAAAGCGGCCCTATTCTAGGCCACCAGCAAAGGCTGAGAGGGGATCTTAGAATCCCACCCCTACCAGGATGCCAAGGGCAAAGCCACTCCCTTCTCCCCTGAGCACAGAAGCACTGAAGGCAGCCATGTAGTGAGCCAGAGAATGAGATCTTACAAGCAAGCACCACTCCCCTCCGAGGTGCTAAAGGTAGAACATGGAATTCCATCCCAACAGGTAGTTCCCGGCATCCCATCCCTCCCTTATCAGCCTATGAGCCAGAGGGAGGCCCAGCCATCATTTCATCAGTAGAACCACAGGAAAAGGTTACAACTCCACATCTGTGGTGATACTGTGTTCCCCAAAATATTGTGCACCCTAATAAACTTATCTGGGGTGAGAGAACAGAACAGCCATTAGACATAGAGGCCAGAAAATGGTGGCACACACACCTTTAATCCTAGCATTCTGAAGGCAATGTGGCTTTGAACTCACAGAGATTTGTCTGGATCTCTGTGAGTTCAAAGCCACATTGGAAACAGCCAGGCATGGTGACACACGCCTTTAATCCCAGGAAGTGATGGCAGGAAGCAGAAAGGTATATAAGGCGTGAGGACCGGGAACTAGAAGCTTTTGGCTGGTTAAGCTTTTAGGCTTTTGAGCAGTAGTTCAGCTGAGATCCATTTGGATGAGGACTCAGAGGCTTCCAGTTTGAGGAAACGAGATCAGCTGAGGAATTAGCGAGGTGAGGTTAGCTATGGCTTGTTCTGCTTCTCTGATCTTCCAGCGTTCACCCCAATACCTGGCTTCAGGTTTGATTTTATTAATAAGACCTTTTAAGACTCATTTTACACACATCCACCCAACAGTGACTAGAAGCCTCCAGTATCAACAAACCCTGGGCGGGGAAATCCAGAATTCTGCCCCTACCTGTAGTAGCAAGACAGAAAATCTTCTGCCCACCCCTACCCTCCGTGAAGCAATGTAAGAGGACACATCCGGGCTGGGGACATGGCTCAGCTGGTGGCCTCCCTGACCCCTAGCACCACACAAAGCCGAGATAGGGAAGCAAATCTGCGATCCTAGCACTCATGGGATAGAGGCAGAAAAACCAGACATTCAAGGTCAAGATCATCCTCAGCTACAGAGCCAGTTTTGAGGCCAGATGGAGCTACATGAGACCATCTTTAAAACAGGGGCAGGGGGCACAAGAGCCTCATAGCAGCCTAGGAAAATGTCCAGGATGACATCTTCAGACATTCCCATCAACTGAATGAAATAAAATAATCAACAAATGCCAATGATACAATTATAGAAGGGTCAGAATTATCTGACAGAGTGAAAGGTAGCATAATAAAAGTGCTTCTATGAATGATTACAAACATGCATGAAATAGATGAAAAATAACAAACCCCAGGAAAGAAACACAGAACAGAGAGGAATCAAACGGAAACTTTAGAATGGAAAATGTAAAATTTGCAGGCAAACTAAATAGTAGGATGTGGAGAAGAGAGACCCAATGAACAGAAAGACAGAACAACAGAAACTGACCTCTCTGAATAATACCCAAGAGAAAACAGACTAAACACCTATGCTCAGCACAGCCTGTGGGTCCTAACAAAAATACTCACGCTAACAGAGTGTAGGAGAGAAGAAAGAACAGGGTGGAAAGGGGGTTGACAGACATAATAGTGGGAAACTATTTTCCCCAAACTATTATTTCCAAACTTGTCAAGGCACACGTTCAGACACCTAAGAAGCTGAGCAAATGTCTAAAAATGATGGAAGAAATCCACATTATGACATGTGCAGTCAAAATCCTGGAAACCTTAGGCCTGTAGGGTGGTGCAGCAGGTAAGGGCTGCTGACCAAGGCTGGCGACTTGAGCTCCATCCCCAGAATGCATGGGAAGATGGAAAGAACCGACTCCACAAAGTTGTCCTCTGACCTCCACACACATGCTGAGGTGCACACACAGCTGCACACACTTGTGCATACACAAAAAAAACATACATTTTTTTTAAGTCCTGAAAACCAAAGATAAGTTTTAGAAAAACCTTCGAAGCAGATGACATCATCTATGGTGAACATCGAACACGGCAACAGACTTCTCAGCAGTAATCGCCGAGGACAGAGGAACGTTGTAAACAGTAAGATGAAAAAATGATCTTGCGTGAATGAAGAAGAAATCAAGACATTCTCAAAATGCAGGAAAATTAAAAGGAGTGGTTGCCAGCAAATCTACTCTAAAAGAACCTCAAGGGCTGGAGAGATGGCCCTGCAAGGGTGAGGATGTGTGAGAGCTTAGGGCTGCAGAACCCACAGAAAGCCAGGTACCATAGAGAACACCTGAAGTCTCAGCTTTCCTGTGCAGAGATGGAAGGCAGAGATAGGAGGATCCCTGGAAGCTCGAGGGCCATCCAGCCTGACATACACAGCAGCAAACAAGAGACTTTGTCTCAAACAAGGTGGAAGGCAAAGAGAACACCTAAGATTGGCCTTTGACCTCCCAGTGTGTGCCATGGTATGCACGCAAGCATGCACACATATGCACACACACACACACACACACACACACACCATAGAAGAGAATCACTGTAATAAGTTCCCTAAATCAAAAGGAAAAGATAGAAAGAGGAACTTTAGGACAGCACAGAGGGGCAACTGTCGCAGTATGAAATAATATGGGTGAACAAAATGGACCTTTCCTTATTTTTGGATTCTAATGACGATGCGTGAGCAAGACTATGACTCCCTCTACTGTGGTTCTAAATGTTCACTGGTGGGATAGTTAAAATAATTACAAATGGTAAGGGTATACAGCAGGAAGTAAGCTAACATTTCTTTAGATGCCACACAAACTTTCTTTAAGATGACAGCATTCTGGACAGTGATTAGACAGCAGATAGAGGGCGGTGACAGTGGACATTAGGTAAGTATGTAGACCAGTCAGGAGATGGATGGATGGATGGATGGATGGATGGACGGACGGACGGAAAGAAAGATAGATGGGATTGATGGGTAAGTACAATAATACATCAAAATTTGTAGGATAGATCCCGAGAGAAATGAGTTCTAGGACACCCAGAGCTACATAATGAGCCCCTGTTTAAAAAAAAAAAAAAAAAACTAACTGCATACATTAGTAAGGAATTAAAAATGTCTTGAATCAATGTTCTCAGCCACACCTTAAGAATTCACTGAGAGAAGAGCAGAGTAAAGCAAAAACAAGAAGGAAATAACAAATGTGAAATTATAAATCAACAAGGTTAAGAACAAAGTATGTAGAGCGTGGGGGGGGGGGGAATGAAACTTTGAGCTACATACTGAGTTCCACATCAGCCTAGGCTATAAAGAAAGACTATATTTCTAGAAAGTGAGAAACAGAAAAAACAAAAACAAAAAAACATTATTTAAAAATTAATGAAACCAAAAAAGCCAGTTGAGGAGGTATAAAAATAAACTTCTAACCAGCCTGACAGAGACAAAAGGGCACAAATGATAGCAGGAATGAAGCTGACCACAGGCAGCCCACCTCTACCTGAAGTCACAGATCCTGAGCTGCCCTGGGTCTAGATCATCCGATCAGGGATGCTGAGCTGATAAACCATATACAAACACTGCCAAGTCTGGAAAACTTGGAAATCTAAAACATGAGCGACATCTAGGAAGACCTGAAATCATGAGTGCCGTCTTTAGGCAGACATAGGTGGTACACGCCTGTAATCCCTGCACTCAGGAGGATGGCGAGTTCAAGGACAGCCTGGGTAACAAAGCAAAACACTGTCTCAAAAAGAGAGAATTAATATGGATTGTATATAATCTCTTCCTGTAATAGAAGAGCAAAAGCAAGACCTGGGGCTCCGTACAAACGAAGCTGGTATTAACCTCACACAAAAAAACAGAGCACACACACACACACACACACACACATACACACACACACACACACACACACACACACAGTGTATCACACCACTTACAAATTCAGACATAAAAGTCCCTAGTATCAAAATGACAAGTGGGATTTACAGATATGCACAAAGGATTGAATACCATGACCACATGGGGCTTATTCTAGGAATATAAGCCTCATTCCATATCCAGAACCCAATCTCTGAAACCCACCACGCCAACAAGCTAGAGAAGAAAACTGTAAGCCAGGTTAGTGCTGCACAGGGGACGCCCGCTCTCAGGAGCCTGGGGCACGAGGATCAGAGATCTGAGTCCAGCCCGGGCTACACCGTGAATTCTAGAATTACTTGGGTAACAACTGTGGAATCTTGTCTAAAAAGGGAGGGAGGAGAAGAGAAAAAAGAAGAGGGAGAAGATAAGGATGAAGGGGAGAAGGAGAAGGACAGTATAACAGCAAATGTCCAAAATGCTAACTGTGGTGCTGAACGTTCCCCAAAGACCGGGGTGGTTGGTCCCTAGCCCATGGGACAGCCGGGAAAGGAAAGACCCTTAGGAGGATGGGCGCACAGGGAAGTGAAGTCATGGGGGAAGGGTGCTTTCCAGCCATAACCAGGGGTGGCCAGCTGCTTTGCTCCCCCATGCTCTCCCTGCTAGGATGCGCTCACTACCCTGCAGCGTGTCACCCGAGGCAACGGGAGCAAGCAATCATGGGCTGACACCTTGGGGTGGCCAGGAGTTAAAATAAATCTTTCTTCTTGAGAGGCTAATTCTTACCAGGTGTCTGTTGTAACAGAGAAGTGAGGCAGAAAATAATTATCCCAAAGTCCTCTCATTAAGAACTTGGGGTGCATGTTCAAAGAAAAAGGAGACAAAGTCGCTTCTAAGTTGTTTACATTTAACAGAGAAAGCCTTTTGTCAGCTCTTAACGGCAACAAAGGAGAAGAAAAATTGCTGTTAACACAAAACCGCCTAGGAGAAACTTCCATGCGATGTTTAAAGTGGCGAGAGAAAAAAGGCATTTGAAATAAAGTTTCTAAGCCTGATAACAGGACGTATAAGGAGGAAAAGTAAGTAAACATGTTTATCCAGTACAGCCCTTCAGACTCCTATGCTCTCATCTTTCCCCACAGGCCAGGGCCCCATATTGCCTCTCACTCTGCTTCCTGTTCCATGCAAGCCCCGCTCCAGTGCAGACTTCTGCCCATCCCCTCAGCCACCAGACCTGCAGAAACTGCTGGTTAATTCTCCCAAGTCCCAAGGCACACATACTCAACCGCTCTATCCTGGGTATACATCCAACAGACAGTGCAAGCAAAGAACACAAGCTAGCCAACTCCGGGAACAAGCCGAACGCTCATCAAGAGAACAGAACGTCACGTGGTCAAACGTTCTAATGCTACACAGCCATGCAAGTGAACAGGCATTGTCTATCAACAGCACCAAAGAATGTGGGATTTACAAAGCTCAGTACACATACTGCTTGGTCCTGCTCAGACCGGGCACCAAAGCCTGCACAGTTCATCCACGGTGTGATGATTCAAAACAATAGTCACTTTGGCAGAAGAACTGGGGTTGAATAGTGAAGAACTCAAGACCGAGAGTGGGGTGCCGCTGTTTTCTTCCTAGGTGTGGAAAGGTTCTACAGGGGGATTGCTTTGTTAACTCACTCCAACATCCACATCCAGCTTCTTACAGTCCATGATCGCTAGCTGTCATTCTATTTTTTTTTTTTATTTCACTTTGGTTTTTTGAGATAGCATCTCCCTCTGTTTCCAAGGCTGGCCTATAACTCTATGTCGCCCAGCAGGCCTTGAACTAGTGATCTTCCTGCCTCAGAACTCTGAGGTCTGGGGTTGCCATGCACCACGGCAGCACCTTGTTTATTTAGCCTTCACTCCAGACTGAAACAGTGCCCTGTGTGGAACATATTAGGAGGTGGACAGGACTTGCTCCTTCTTGTCCTGGGAGCTCAACACTCGTCAATGAAGCTCTCCTTGACCTCCCCATGCAGAGAGAACGCCTCACTCCTACCTATCACCCTCTCCGCCTGTTTCTATCACATCTTCACAGCACCTACCATCAAAAGTCATCACATATCCACCCATTGCACACCTCTCCCAGTGGAAAGGCAAGTACCATAAAAGCCTTGGCTGAGATGCACACAGCTACACCCCGGAAGCAAGAAGACTGCCTGGAATAAGCCTGCACACAATGCACAGCTGTTGGATGAATGTGTGTCCCAGGGGCACCAAATGACATTTCCCAGGGGCTACACCAATCACAGGCTAGGAAAAGCCAAACAGAAAGGAAGGGCCAAAGAAGAGAGAACAAGAGAGTAAAAAGTTGAGTTTGATACTTGGCAGACTAGCCCTGGACCACAATACTGAAGGAGAAGATCTAAGAAAGCCCTAGGAGAACCCATGGGCCACACAGGCCTTATTCCACACAAGTCTAAAATGCCTCACAAAGCATAAAAGGTAGAAAAGAAATCTACTTTCTGAAGGTTCTGATCCAAGCATTACAACACTTAGCTATGGAAGTAGGTCATTCCCGCACTTCGGTTTGCATAGGCAGATACTTGGAAAACTGTAGTATGACTCACAGGGAAGGATGTTGCCAAAGTCTTACAGTGTGTGCACCTACAGATGAAAGGCAATGCTTCAAGCCAGAGTACAGGTGCCTCAGGACCCTAATTTCTTCTGGTACCATTACGAGAGAAGGCAGAGAAAAATGGGGTGGAGAAACATTGGGAGGTGGACATGAGCAGAAAGGGGGAGGATGGTGGACCCTAATATCCCAAAGGGGAAAAGAACATAACCTAAAACAATGGCGTCAGAGAGCCTAGAGCAAATAACAGGTCTTTTGAAGGAGCGATCTTCCAAAGGATCACTTTGAGACTAAAAAAAATGCCTTAAGGAACTAGGTTTAGAAATATTTGGGTTTTGAGTTTTGAACCTGGAGGCCACTTATTCAACATTACCAAGCAATTAGTATAATAGGCATACACCCCAAGCTGCAGATGCAGAAAATACAACAGAAAACTAGAGGAAGCCTGTGGCTGGGAGTCTCATTAAGAATAAAATCCTAACAACAGATTAATTATGTTTGTTCCCACGGGGGAAAACCTAGACACTTCTGTCTTTTTAACAACCCTATTTATGCATAACTTTTTTTTAAAACTCATTACACTTCCATCTCTCGCTCTCAAGAAGAGGTTTTCCTGCTCATTTCCTGATGCTCATTTTCTTAGCACTTATTCCCTGTAGGATTAGTAAACCAATAATCCCTCGGGCTCAGAACTTCCTCATCATTTCAGATGTTAAAAGCTTTACTTGGAACATCTTTCTTTCTTAGGACGCCTCATCCAAACTAAGCCAATTTAAGTCAGAACGGAACCATTCTATGGGAAAGAATGCTAGTCAGCAGAGCCGTTCCGGCAGGAAAGCAAGGGATGAAAGCGTCTACATTAAGATAAGAGTGACTGACAGTATGTTAGAACTGGACTGAAGGTAACTAGTACCTTCATCTCCTCACCCTATGAGGCTGGAAGTGTTGCTCGGTGGTCAGTGCACTTGCATTCAAAAAGCTCTGGGTTCAGTCCTCAACACCATGTCACACCTTGTCATCCCAGCACCCAGAAGGTAGTAGAAGCAGAGGCACCAAAGTCATCCTCGGCTACATATGGAGGTCAAGGTCAAACAGAGCTATTTGAGACGTTACCTCAAAACCAACCAAAACATCTCTCCTCCTTCTGTGGGTAACTTGATGTAAGTGCTTAATATTTTAAGGAGAAACCAGCTGCTTTGCAAAGAGCATTCTTGCAAATTGTATCTTTCTACCCAGTGGCCTGGGGTTGGACGGCAAGGCACAGGTGTAAGTGAACGTACAAGGGATCTTCCGACTAATGAGCATGAAGCTGGCGGCAGCGACCTGGGCCAGAACGGAAACCTAGTGACCCTTACCTTCTCATTCCTCGATACCTTCTTGCGTGAATCCAGAAACTGCAGCTCCATGAGCAGCTTGGCTGTCTCACTAAACCAAGTGACTGACCCCAGTGGTGAGGGGTGTTGTTGTTTTTTTGTTTTTGTTTTTTTTTTTAAGTCACTCTGCTTTTAGACACGCAAACAAAGGAAAGGAATGAACAGCGAACAGTGCCAAGTGGGATGACAGGAGAAAATTGCACTGTAGCCACATCACAGAAAGTGACAGAAAAGGGGTAGGCAGGGATGGTGGCGTTCTTCTCACTGTCACTTGATCTAAGAGATAGAAAGTACAAGATCAGAGCACCTGAGCTGTCAAGGAACAATAGTCTACCAGAGGCGCCGCCTTCTCTAACAGCGCAGTCATTTTGTAATCGGGCCACAGCCAGGGAACAAGAGGTAGGAAGGAGCAGGGCCCGAGACCGAAAGGCAGCCCTAGGAAAGGGTACTCACTCTTCCAGGAAGTGCTGCTGGGGTCCGATGATGGAGCCTGGCCGGCAGATTCTGATCCACGCAATGATCTCAGCATGTGTGAACCTGTAGTGTTTCATGACGTAGCAGGCTATCAGCGTCCCTGTTCTTCCCAGGCCAGCTGCAAGGAAGGGAAACAGAAAAAATGTGAAGCGCAGCAACTGCGCCCCGAAGAACAGGGGAATGACCCCGTCCACAGACTGGATTCGAGCACAGTGGCAGAGCAGGGGCTATGAGCATTCCATTTCTCTCATGTAAAAATACACGTTTTTGTTCCACCAGGCGGTGGTGGTGCACCCCTTTAATCCCAGCACTGGGAAGGCAGAGGCAGGCGGATCTCTGTGAGTTCAAGGCCAGCCTGGGCTACAGAGTGAGTTCCAGGACAACCAGGGCTACACAGAGAAGCCCTGCCTTGAAAAACTAATGTGCATGCACGTGTGCGTGTGCGTGTGCATGTGTGTGTGTACATTTTTCAGGCTGGAGATGTAGTTTAATGGCAAAGTATCTACCAAGCATGCACAACACCCCTGGTTCAATTCCCAGTACCGAAGAAAAGGGAAAAAACAACACAAAACAAAACCACCTTCACTTTTCATTTCCATTTAAGCAATGGAAAGTGCAAACTGAAGCTGCCCTACATTTTAGGGTAAGAAAAATGACATGATAGAAACGAGTGGATCTAGCTGGGAGGGAAAGGGAGAGGTGGGCAGAAGGAAAACTGGAAAGAGGCGGGGATGCAAAGATGGCCGAGAGGAGCTGGGATACAGCCATAAGGAACAAGGGACAGACGAGAAAGACATGTTGGTTGGGTCACAGTGAATTTTAAAATCAATTCAATTTCTAACCTTGAAGTTCATCCCTGAAGACATTTCATTAGAAAAGGAAGTCGGAAAACATGGTGTGGCAGCACACGCTTGTAATCCCAGAATGGAGGAGGCAGAGGCAGGGGGGCCAGGAGGGTCAGGGCCACCCTGGGATAAACAGTGAGAGCCGCCGATCAGAAATAAAGAGGCAGGAAGAAATGGGGAGAGAGGAGGAGAGAGGGGGACCCAGAATCTAGTCAACAGCTTTGTGTATGAATAGTCTAGGGCTGGGGCTGTAATGTAGTGGTGGAGAGTTTGTTTCACATGCATGAGGTCCTAGGATCAATCCCCGGGGGGCTGCCATAAATAAACAAAACCACTGACTTCAAGAAAAAGAAGGAGAATATTGCATTTGCAAGGGCCCTTCTGTCAGCTTGGTCAAATAATGAAGATAACCTAATCTCCCAGTATTATGAAATGCACAGTAATCAACATTAAACAGCCATAAAAGCCCAATGGTGTAATATACACTATTGCTTATCAAATTTTAAACCCAATTGTAATTAAAGAAGTGTTAAAATGTAGAAAATGAATGTCTTTAAATCAGTTTTCTGTAGTTACCTTAATTAAGTTACATTTACTCATCTGTGGTGTGTGTGTGTGTGTGTGTGTGTGTGTGTGTGTGTGTGTGTGTG
>CABHPQ010000897.1:39356-62155 GCA_902168405.1 Peromyscus aztecus | reverse complement strand
AAAAAAAAAAAAAAAAAAAAAAAAAAAAAGAAGTCCCACCCCACCTAGCTCCTCTTGTGCCGCTGCTGACCCTAGGCTGAAGTGCCCTCTTCCCAGCTCAGCCCCTTAGCCTTCTGAGCTGTTCAAGCTGTAGGTGGGTAAGCTAAGAGTGCCTGGGATACAGTGGGCCCTCAGTGAAGACGCATTTCCTCCTCCTTCCCACTGAGACCTGCCAAGCGGTGGGAAAGTTTTCAGGAGACAGAGACCACGGCAGCTGTGTGCCGCTGGGTTCCTGCCACCCAAGCCCTGCCTGGCACACAGTGGGTGCTCAATAAATGCTTGTTGATTGAGTGACTGCAGATGGAACCGGGCATGCCAAAGAGGGCCGTGGAGCAAGGTAGGCATGTCTCTCCTTTCTGCGGCAGTCTGGGGACACCACATTTCTTCCCACTTCCATATGGCTCTCTAAGCCCAGGAGCAGGAGCATGAAGGGGAGCAGATTCTTGGGACTCATTGTGGCTGACTCCTCCATTTTACGGGGAAACCGAGGCCCAGGGAAGCATGCAGCAAGCCAAGCAAGAGGAGCTGGATGGCTGGGTATAGTGACACATGGCTTTAATCTGAAAGGCAGAGGCAGGTAGATCTTTGAGGCCAGCCCAGTCTACGTAAGAAGTTCCAAGCCAGAGCTATCAGATGATCAGATGAGACCCTGCTTCAAAGGAGAAAAAAAAAAAAAGAGCTGGGACACAGACTAGTCAGTGTAGGCTGTGGTTGTCTGGGCTGTTATCTCATCTCTACTCAGTAGATGGGGAAACTGAGGCCAAGAGTGAAACAGGAGCATGGCTAAGGTCTCTTCCCTCCCCTCTGTGGCTCTCCACCCCCGCCCATGCATACTCCCCCCTACTCACCAGGGCGCTGGTCCTGGGCTACAATGCGAACCAGGCGCTGAACCAACTCCATCAGCTGTTGCTGCTGCTGCTGCAGGGAGCTGGAGTTGCTGCTGAGGGCCTGCAGATTCTGCTTCAGGTTAGTCAGGGCTCCAGTCTGGTGGCCCAGGAGGCTCTGCAGTTGTTCCCTCTTGTCTTGGAGGCTGTTCATCTGGGCCTGGTGCTGTGCTTCCAAAGCCTGCAGCCTGCTCTCCAGTGCCCTGCCAAGTGGGACACACAGGGGTGAGCCCAGGCTTTCTATCCCCAAGCTCTCACCCCATCCCCAGCTTCCATGAGTATGACAGCTACACACACCGTGCAGAGACTCAGAGATGCTCAGTGGGTGACTCTGCCACCGGGTCACACAGCCTGGTAGTCTGTGTCCACTGTAGCTGAGATCAAGGGAGAGAGAGAAAGAGAGAGAGAGAGAGAGAGAGAGAGAGAGAGAGAGAGAAGCTGTGGAGTCACATGAGTAGGAGTGAGTAGAGAAACGAGGTCAACAGGGAGGGACCCAGCAAAAAGCAAGTAGTCACAAGGCAAAGCCTAGAAGCTGTGTCTATGACTGGTGTGCCTCCCCTCAAAGGAGCTAGTCTCTAGGGAGTGTGAGCATGATACCGCTCATATGTGAGAAAGGGAGGCATAGGAGATGCCCAACAGCCAGGCCTGGTGGGTCCATTCTTTTCTGGGGCTCCCAGGATTGTGCTATAGCCTCGGAGAGGATGAGGTGGAGGATGGAGGTACCGGTAAGGTGTGAGGAAGAGGAGGTGGGGACTAACATGGCATGGCAGAGCCTCTGGTGGAACCCCAAGTGTGGGAGACAAAAAAGAGGGAAAGAAGAAAGGAACGCACAGCAGTATGGAGGTGCTGGGGACAGACAGACAGGGTGTGGAAAGACGCTAAGAGCCTCAGTGTGGATGTCTGGAAGGAATGAGACAGACACCTTGAGTTTGACAACTATACACACCGCGGAGGCTCAGATAGCTCAGTAGCTCAAATCAAGGAAGGCTTAGAGGCTGTGGAGTCACACAGGCGTGAGTAGAGGAACAAGGCTGGGCTCCGATAGAACAGGTACATGTGACTGGCTTGCACTGCTGGTGTTTCTATAGTTGTTCACCTATTGCTAGGGGTGGAACCCGGCCCTGGGTCATATTAAGTGACTATTCCACTTCTGAGTTGAGCTGGCTGCTTGCTTTTATATCATGTGGGTCTATTAGCGCAATATGCACAAGGCATATCTTGGTATAAAAAGCAAAGACACATTTAAGAAAAGGAACCTTTCCACTCAGCTCCCCTTCTTTAGGAGTTTTCTCCTGTCTGTGGGATATGAGAGTACTGGTGTACCACTGGGTGGATCAGTAAAACGCTGGGCATGACCTTGATGTCCACCGACTGGGGACTGGGAAACAGACACTGAGGAACTCTGGGAAGTTGGAGAACGGAACAAGGTGTGCATCATTCAACTGCAGAAGCAGGTTATGGGCCTTGGGTGTCAGATTTCCCTGCCTTGTCTCTGCCCCAGGGTAAAGACTGTTTTTGTCTGTGTAAGTTCAGGTGTCTCCAGTGCATACTTGTACAGAGCACCAGACTGACAGTGAGGACGGATGCTGGGAACTGCTTTGTCTAGGAAGGGCATGTGGATGGATCAGGTCAGGCTTGTGTACTTACACTTATGGAAGCCAGTGAAAGTTCACAATGTGGACTGTAGGGTGTGAAAATTGTATCTTAATAAAGCACTGAAAATTCAAAACAGAAAGAGAGAAGGGTGTGGTGGGGCAAGCCTCATGTCAGTACCTGAGGCTGAGGCAGGAGGATAGTAAGTCTGAAGCAACTGGGTTACATAGTGAAAACCTGGCTGAAGCAAAACAAACTGATGAAACAAAAACAAAAACTCCAAACAAGGGCAGTGTGTGTGTGTGTGTGTGTGTGTGTGTGTGTGTGTGTGTGTGTGTGTGTGGCGGGGGCAGGGGGATATTGAGGGTTGACTCAGAGGTAGAGAGCTTACTTAGCATGTGCAAAGAATTGGGTTTGATCACCAGTACCACACAAAGAAGCAAAGTGGGGCAGAAAAAAATCAAAGGAAAATGCACAGTCTCTGTTGACGCCAAATGCTGGGAGCCAGGCCTGGTGCTGCCTGGGCTAGCCTGCTCTAGCATCACCAGCACGTGTTTGGGTTCTAAGCCCAGTTCTGATCCTCACCTCGGCCTAACCTCACCCCAGCCTTGTCCCTAGTCCTAGGTCCATCCCACAGTGGTCCTTCACCCCCGTGCAAATCCATGCCCCGGTCCCATCCCTCCCCTGCTCACCTGTTGCGACTCTGCAGCCGCTGCAGCTCGTGGCTCTGCATCAGCATCTGTCTCTCCAGCTTGTTGGTGGACAGTGAGTTCTCCAGCATTTGGATCTTCGTGTGTGATGTCTGGTTGAGGACCTGTCCCCACAAAGCAGGAGGTTTGTGGGGGCATGCGCTATATAGGCCCAAGGGTCTGCTACTTTTAAAGCTTGCCAACCTTGCAGAGTCCTAAGCTATTAGTTTCCATAGCTACTAGCTTACCACGGGCCCTACCTGACTTATCTGGTTTCTGATTTGCCCTTCCTCATCACTGGTTTTGCACACCGATGCCAGTCTTCAGGCTGTTCAGGCTCTAGAGACATATCCTTGACCCCCACATGCAACCAACCCATCAGCCTCATCTTCCAAATGGTCCCTAACCACTTCCTTTCCCTCCAAGGCTGTATGGGATGTTGGCCTCTCCCAGCTAGCTTCAGCTGTTAACGTGACAGCCCAGAGTTATGGAGGGATTCCCGGTTAGGAGAGTGCTTCCCTCGAATCGGCCTGTGGACATGTCTGTGGGGCATTTTCTTGATTGATGCTACTCCTGGGCAGGTGGTCCTGAGTTGTATAAGAAAGCAAACTGAGCAAGCCAGGGAGAGCCAGCCGTAAGCAGCATTCCTCCATGGTTCCTGCCCTGACTTCCTTCAGTGATGGACTGTTATCTGGAAGTATAAGTTAAATAAACCCTTCTCTCCCTAGGTTGCTTTCCGTCATGGCGTTGTTTATCATAGCAACAGAGAGCCAACTCACTCAGTGTCTGCTGTCTCTCATTCAGTGCCCTGCACTGGCCTCCCAGTGCTCCCAGCTCTTGCCTTATCCCCTTCATCCCTTTCCTACAACGCAGTCGGAGGCAGCCTTTCATGCTGTGGCCCCTTTGCTCAGAATCCTTCTGTGGAAAGCTCACTTCACTGGGCCCATGACTCAGTTTCCATCTATACCTCCCTGCCCTGTCTCCCAGGACATCGCTCTCCTCCATGTTCCTGGAGTAGCCAGCAGGCTCTACCTCTGAGCTTTTATACACGCCATTCTTCTCCCTGTCTGGTGTGTTCTTCCTAGCGACTTGGCCCAGGTCGTAGGAGCACGGCATCCCAGTGTCTTTCTGACCTTGCTGTCCAGACTCATGGCCTCCCATTCTACCCATGCACCCAGCACACCCCTCTTTCTCTCTGTGCTGTGCTGGTTCCCTGGCATGGCCACGGAGTAATCTACAGGGGCCGTGTATCCCGCTTGCCTTCTTGGTGGATTCCAGGGCAACAGATGCTTTGCTTATTGCACTAAACTGGAACCAGGGTCTCTCATGGTGTCTGGCACACAGGGGGCCTTTAGCAAACAATTGCTCCTTCCTTCTCCCCGCTCCCTCACTCCCTGCTTGGCCTGTTGAGGTCACAAGGTCTTTTATCATCCAGTTCTCCCAGTGTGCCCTAATCCCTGGGGCAAGGGCTTTGTCAACGTTGCCTTCCTCCAGTGCCCAGCACAGTCTTGTCATTAGGGTCATGCAGAGAAGTCAGACCCAGTGTGGCAGTCTCAGGGAGATGGCTGGTTATGTGAATGTGTCATCAGGGAGAGGAGGCCAGGGGCCTTCAGGCCTAGAGAGGCACCCCCCCCCCCACACACACACACCTCACCGGGACAGTGGCATAGACATCGGAACAGAGAAAGGAAGCCTGAGGCACAGCCTGGCCTCCTGGTGGCCCTCTGTTACCTGTGCCTCCACGGCAGTCAGCTTGTCGGTTTGAGCCAAGGTCTGGTTCATGAGGTTGGTGCCCAGTGCCAGCATGGTGGTTGTCTCATTCTGGGCTGTGTGCTGCTGGGCCTGTGCCAGGTTTGACCTCAAGTTCCTCCGGATGGACTGCTCCAGCTGTAGGGAGACAGAGGGCTGCAGTGTCAGGGCAGGGGCTGGGAGAAGCCTCCTGTCCCCCCAAAGCTCCATGGCAGAGCACAGAGCGGCAGCTAGGGTAGATACCCGGTTGAGATTGTGCCATGTCAGGGCACTGCTCTCCTAGGTTTCCTCCAGCGGCCTCTGTCTTTATTCTGTCTTGTTGCAAACCGTCTGTCTCCCACTGAGCAGTCAGAACATCTTGTTGAATCTATGTGAGCCACACCCCTCCTTTGCTCTGTGTTATTCCAGGGTTCCCATTTCTCAGGAAAAGCTTGATTTTTTTTTTTTCAGTTTCCTCTATAGCCAGCCTAACCCTCCCCCCACCCTTCCTTCCGCCGCCGTCTCTCGTTCTTCTCCAGAGGCCATGTGTTACATTTGATTATGCTGTGGAATATTTGTTTAATGATACAAAGATGTGTTGCATTCTTTTACGTTGTATTTGTTTAACTCTGTGACACTGTGTTACTTTCTCTGTCTAAAACACCCGATGGTCTAATAAAGAGCTGCACGGCCAATAGCGAGGCAGGAGAAGGGATAGGCAGGGCTGGCAGACAGAATAAATAGGAGGAGAAATCTGGGAAAAGAAGACAGAGGGGTGAGAGAAGGAGGACTCCAGGGGCCAGCCACCCAGCTACACAGCCAGCCACGGAGAAGGATGAGAAAGGTATATAGGATAAAGAAAGGCAAAAAGGCAAAAGCCCAGAGGCAAAATGTAGAAGAAGAGAAATAGGCTAATTTTTTTTTTTTCCAAGACAGGGTTTCACTGTGTAGCTTTGGAGCCTGTCCTGGAACTCACTCTGTAGACCAGGCTGGCCTTGAACTCACAGAAATCCACCTGCCTCTACCTCCTGAGTGCTGAGATTAAAGGCATGCGCCACCACCACCCAGTCTTTTTTTGTTTTGTTTTGAAATAGGGTAATTTAAGTTAAGTTAGAAAAGCTGACTAGAAACAAGTCAAACTAAGGCCAGGCATTCATAAGTGAGAATAGGTCTCCATGTATTTATTTGGAAGCTGGGTGACAAGCCCCCAAGGAATGAAAAACAAAACAAAACAAAACCCAACTATATCCATGCCTCCACACGTCCCTCCCATACAACCATGCACCTGCCTTAGGTCCTTTGCAAATGCTATTCCTCCAGTACTCTCTCCCCACTCACATGGCTTACTCCCTCAGGACATTTCATTGACGTCACACTCTTATCATTCCTTACTTTTATGCCAAGCATCTCTTTTTATCTCTTACCCTCCAGAATGTCAACTACAGGAAGCCAGGGGTACAATCTTGCTCAATATCCCATTCTCCATATCTAACACACCACCAGGTACACAGTGGGTGCTCAATAATTGTGTCCAAGGAATTGCTAGGAAACGGGGCACAGCATGGATCAGAGTGTAGCTCTCATGCCCTGCCTTTCCCCCAGCTTCCTAGGGGAGAGCCAGCCTGTGGCAGGGGCGGGGTGGGGTGAGCCCACGTCTTCCCTTGTACAGGTTTCCAGGTCCATCTGCCAAACTGAACTTTCTTTTAGCCATGCTATCTGCCAAACAGAGAAGAAGTCACAGCATCCAAGAGCCCTGGACCCCTTGAGCTGGCTTTCTTTCTTTGGCCATGGCGTTGGTCTGCTGAGAAGCCAAGATCAAGTTGGAGAGGTGAACAGTGAGTCCTCAGGCTGAGCCACTCTGTCACTGTTCCTGGCTGCACACACTGCCTGGGTCCCTCCTCTGTCTCTCAGGCCGGAACTCAAGCTTCCTTAAGATCCATTGGGGCCACTCAAAGGGGCCCTTGGAAGGTCAGGGCTCTCAGGGAGGGATGGGGATCTTGACTGGGGGTCAGGCTCACTCAGGCTGATTCTTCCTTCATTTCCCCCCCTTCTCTCTCCACCCTCCCTTGTCCCTCCTCTGTCCACCCATCCCTTCCTGCCATGAGCACTTTGGAAGTTGCATGCTCCACTGCCAAGTTCCAGTGGTGCATTGGGAAAGTGCTGGAAATGCCTAGAGTGTGGCCTATGGATCAGCCTCACCTGGGAGCTGGTTAGAAACATGGGTTTCCAGACCTGGTCCAACACTACTGAATGTGGAACCGGTGGGGAGGCAGCTGTGTGTTCTTTAATTAGCCTCCAGCTAAAACTGAGACTTTGAAGTGGAGCACACAGGAAGAAGGGTGGGCCAGCGAGGAGCTTCTCCAGGCCTCTGCCCTCACCTTCCTTCCTCCTCCGCATCGTCACTGGTCCTAACCCTTTCTTGCAGCACGTGGAGGATATGTGCTCACAGATCCGTCTAAACACCAGGGCCCCACCCCTTCTAGCTGCCGCCTCCTTTCTCTATCCCCAGAGTGTTGGTCCTTGCCTTCTATCTTGTTTGAGACAGGGTCTCTTGCTCACCCCTGCTGATTAACTGGTCTGAGAACTTCTAGGGGAATTCTCCTGTCTCAGTCTCCCATCTTGCAGGAGTGCTGGAATTATGGACATGTGCTGCTTGCATCTTGCTTTCCATGGGTTCTGTGGATCCAAACACAGATCCTCACGCCTGTGTGGCCAGGGCTCTATCCATTGGGTTGTCTCTCTAGTCCTGTCCATGATCCTCTAGTTCACCTTGTCGTGATTTCCGTGACCCCTTATTTCATACTGGAACTATCACCAGCATAACTGACACCCAAATACACCCTCCTTTTAGAACCCAGCCACTGCCGAATCCTGCCTCTCCTGGTCTCTTTGCTTTCTTATTCCTTCTTTCCCTAGGCTGGGGGGTCCTCAATAGGGGACCAGAGGGTCTGTGAAGAGATTTCAGCAGTCCATGACATTCAGTGAGTGCAAGATGACATTGGATTTGGATTTGTGATTGCAATTAGGCATTTCCATCAACTTTAGCTCAGGTCACGGAGAAGAGCTGGCCTAGAAGGCCCCGTGATGCCAAGGCAGAGAGAAATTCTGAATGCCTACATCCTTAGCAGGCTATCTACACAATCTTTTCCCCCCTCACTCAGTGTGACTATGGAATTATAGGAGTACCAACCCACCACTGGAGGAGGCAATGACTTCATTGTCAATTTGGTCTTTAATATTTGGATTATAGTCACAGTATTAGTAGATGCTCTTCCAAGGGCCTTGACTTTAGTTTTTCTTGTGTGTGTGTTTGTGTGGCCTTTTGAGACAGGGTCTTACTCTATAGCCCAGCCTTGGGAGTCTGATCTTGAGCCCACAGCAACCCTCCAGCTTTAGCCTCCTGGGTGCTGGGGTCATGGGCATGTGCCACCATACCTAGTTGATTGTATATGTTTTTAAGAAAATCCATGGGCTTTCTCTGGGGCCAGAAGCTGAAGGGCTCAGTGTTCCAAAGACCCTGGGGTGCTGCCCGTGTGCTTCAGCACTCCTGGGACTTTCATAGCTCATGACTTCTCATTTCCTATGAGGAATTCTTCCTGAACACCTCTCCATAGCTACACAGGTTTCAAACAAGCGTCTCTAAAACCGGATATGGTGAAGCACTGGAATGGAAGGCTTTCCTCTGTCCTGCCCGGTCACGCAGCTGCTTTTAAAATAATCACTCAGAGGCTTATATTAGTTACAAACTGTTTGGCCAATGGCTCAGGCTTATTACTAGCTAGCTTTTACATTTAAATTAACCCATTCCTATTAATCTATGTATCGCCACGTGGCCCATGGCTTACTGGCTCTTTCACATCTTGCTTTTCAGGCAGTTCGAATTGTCTGCCCTGACTCTGCCCTTATTCATCTCCTTCTTCAGTTTGAATGTCCTACCTAACCTTATTCCCTTACTTCTGCCTCACCATTGGCCAAACAGCTTTATTTATCAACCAATGAAAGCAACACATATTCACAGCGTACAGAAAGACATCCCACAGCAAAGCACACCTATAATTCCAGCACTTGGAGGTAGACAAGAGGATGAGTAATTTAAGGGTATCCTCAGCTACCTAGTGAATTCAAGGCCAGCCTGGGCTACCTTGAGGCCCTGTCTTTTGAGACCCTGTCTCAAAAACAAATGAGTAGAGAAATAAGGAAACAGCCAAACAACTAGCTTTTCCAGCACCCAGCACAGGCCTCCGAGTCCCACCTCTCTCCATGTCCTGGGAGCTCTCAGCCTGCTCCCATTTTGTTCATCTCAGTGAATGGCTCCACCCAATCCCGAAGGCCCAAACCCAGACCTTAATCTTGACTTCTTTTCTGTTCACCCCACACATCCTGCTATTAAGTCTGTCTGCTGAGATCCCAGTAAGAACTTCCAGTCTGTTCGCCTCCTCCCTCAGCTCCCCAGGGACACTACTAAGTGGCTGGCTGGGGCCCACCAGTGGCTAGGGTGCACAGAACACTACCAGCTCTGCCCTAGACCCTTCTGCTCAGCATGAGACTTCTGGAACCTGAGTCAGATGCAGACTCCAGGGCCCCAAGCTTCTACTCAGACAGTCAGCATCAAGTTCATTTCTAAGTAGAGAACTTTCTAGACACCTCTCCACACTCAGAGCCAAAACCGCTTCTTCGACCCATGGTAGGTTCCAAGTTATAATCCACATATAGGAAACCCCAGGTTCCACAAGGCCTCCCTCGTGTCTACAGAGCCAGACTGAGGACTCAGGGTGACTTAGGGACCTCCTGAGTGATTAGGGCTCCCTAAAAGCAGACTCACTGATTTTCCCCAGTGGGCCTGTGACTGTAAGTAGCTGGGCGGGGCATAAGCCATCCACAGCTGGATCCTGTTATCCAGTCCACTAGCCCACCCACTGGCCTGGGCCCTTGGCAGATAATCCCAGCCAGATGGCCTGGTTCAGCCAGGCAGGGGTTCTGGATACCAACACCAATCTAGATAGGTAGCTGGGGCTGGCCCCAGGCTGAGGCACCAGCCAGTGGGTGTGGAAAGGAATCCTCTTGAGAACCTGACCCAGGCAGCGTTCTGCTGTCTCCCAGGCATTACTGCCCTTTAGGATCAGACCATCGGCACCTTTTCTAGCACCTTGGAGCTGCAAATTCTCATACCTGAGCCAGCAGCATCCCCTCCCCCCATGCACTACTCCTTCACCTTCAAGTTCCAACTCTGCTGCATTCCGGTCTGTGGGCCCTGGCAGCGTTTTGCATGTTCCTGGGCCTCGCTTTCCAAATATGCTCTACGGAGGCAGTAAGTACATTGCTCTTTTGTGAAGAGGGCGTGTGGAAAGGGCAGAGGAGAGGAGAGGAGAGCAAGCCTCTCAGTCGCAGAGACTAAGGAAGAAAGGAAAGGCCCTCCATGCAGACCTGGGTGTGTGGCTTCGGCGGCTGGGCAGGTCCAAATGAGCCTGTTTTATTGCTGTGTTATCTATACAAATGGGTCTTAACTGGCAAATAGCTGAATAGCTGAGCCCCAGTCACCCCGTGGGCTCCACTCCACCAAGAGAAGGAACAAATGAGTCCTTAGTGTGCCCGGCCATAGTGACCAGTTTCCAAAATGAAAAACACAGACTCAGTGTCTGCAAATGTGGGATTCCACCAAAGGGACATTTTAGCAAGTCATAATCTACATTCACCAGGCCTTGAGTGGGAGTGTGTGACTGCAAAGGGACATGAGAACTTTTAGGGATGCTGGCAATACCCTAGACCATGAGATGGCAGTACATGGATTTTCCTATATGTGGATTATGCCTCAATAAAAAAGAACCCTGCCAACACAAAGTTGTAGAAAGTGTCCTATATAAATATGTATTATAATTTGAACTGTTTTTCTTACATCAAGGTGGGACCTTGAGTCTCAGGCACACATCCACTCAGGAGTTTTTGTTGAACTCTTTCTTGCTATGTACCAGCCCTGCCCTTGGTATAGGGAGTTGGGATGACCAAAATTGACAAATATTCTGATTCCAAGGCTCCTACTAGACAAACGAGTTAGCCTGTAGTAGTGATGTGCACCATGAACAAAACCAGGCAGGATGAACGTTCAAGGCAAGCTGGCCAGGGTCATCTGGGCTGAGAGGATGGGATCCCAGCAGTTGGAGGGAAGCCAGGAGGGAAGGATTTCAGGTGGAGGAAAAGCAAGGACGAAGGCCCCGAGGTAGATGGAGTGTGTGTGGGGTTTGACAATCGAGATTGGCGACAGCAATAGATTCCATGTGTCTTTCAGGGGGAAAGGTGCATGAAGCTCGGGGTTCAGAAAGACAATTGTTAGTAGAGAGGGGGTCATGCCTTGGTCAATGGTGGCCATCCTCAGCCTGTGGCTGGGTGGCCTCAGACAAAGGTCTCCACCTCCCCGAGACACTTCATTGAAACAGTGACAATCACAGCTTCTACCTCCAGGGTTGCTGGGAGCACTGTTGAGATGGTGGGGTAAACAGCTCGGTGTGGTTATGTAACCAGCAGGTGACAAACCTCAGTACCTGTGTGCTACAGGTTACCTCATGGCAATGCTGGCTGACAGCATGGCTGAACCCTATCACTGCTGTCTTAGAGAGGTGTTCCAGACGCATGTGAGTGAACGCAGCCATGATCAAACACCATCAACAGTGTGGACTCGCTCCTGTCATGGTGGAGGTCCACTCCTGTCACGGCATGGCCCTACTCTTGTGGAAGGCAGATGCTGTGAGCCACAGTGACTAGCCTCTGGGGAGGAGTAACAATGGGGAACAGCACCTTCTATTTGTACTACACATTTCATCTATGTTTGTATTTTAAAAGTACAGTGAAAGACCAGATGGCTCAGTGGGCGAGGGAGCTTGCAGCCAAGCCTGAGGACCTGACAGTAATCCCAGGAGCCCACATGGTAGAAGAGAAGCACCTCCTGCAAGTCACCCTCTGACCTCCACACACATACCCTAAAATAAAGAAGGGTTGGAAGTATAATGAGGATGAATGCAGGTATCGTGAATGTATTTAGCAACTAGCACATATGCCGGATAGTCTTCTGGTTCTTAGAGACAGAGTCTCACTATGCAGCCCAGGCTGACCTCAGACATGGGATCCTCCTGCCTCTGCCTCCTGAGTACTGGGATCATAGGGGTGCACCACCATGCCTGACACCACCAGGTATTCATTTTGTCCTCAAAGGTTTATTTTATTTCTAATTGTGTGTGTGTGTGTGTGTGTGTAAATGAGTGCCGGGGCCCACAGAGGCCAGAGGCATTGGATCCCTGTGAGCTGGAGTTCCAGGCAGTTGTGAACTGCCTGATATGGGTGCTGGGACTTGAATTCAGGTCCTTTTGGAGAGCACCATGCACTTTGGTCCTCTGAGGCATCTCTCCAGCCCCTCCACTAGCTGTTCTTCACTGATGTCCCTGGGTCCCCAAAGGATCTCTTAGTGGAATTCAGGGAATCTGCAGACTTAGTTTTAAAAAATGACCTCCCCCCACCAATAATCTCTTGCCAAAGTGAACTTTTCCTATGTGGGTGGAAATAGGCCAGGAGCGACCAGAGTGGTGGTCACTGTGCTCTGTCATCAGCAGAAATGACATATGTACTCACATGTCACACATCTGTGGGCATTACAATGTAGGTGTGCCCCCAGCTGCCAGTGATGGAAGGGATGTGAGTCCCTCACCAGATCATCGTGTGCCTGTGGACACTGTGTACAGAATGGAGTAGCTCTGTGCTAGGTCCAGTTAGTGCAAGGATGAATAGAGAAGCAGGACTGAGCTGTACCAGACAGAGATCTGTTCGTAAGAACTCACAAGGCAATTTGTTTCCCTTGTCCTGAAACATTTCATGGTGTGTGTGTGTGTGTGTGTGTGTGTGTGTGTGTGTGTGTGCCTGAGTGGAGGTCATGGGTTAACTCAGTTGTTTCTCCTCAGGTACTTTTCTTTTCTTCTTTCTCTGCCTCCCTCCCTCCCTCCCTCCTTCCCTCCCTCCCTCCCTCCCTCCCTCCCTCCCTTCCTCCCTCCCTTCCGCTCCCCATGTGTCCAGCATTTAAATGTGGTTCCTCAAGTCTTACAACAAAGCACTTTACAACCCATTTTCCAGCTATCCTCCCAGTCCTGCACATTCAATTTTTTCCTTTTTTAAATTTTTATTTATTTTTATTTTTTAGTGCTGGGGGTGGAGGGGAACCCGGGCCTTGTGATAGGAGGTGAGCACTTTGCTGCTTGCACACTCCCTCAGCCAATATATGCTGAACTCTTTAAAAGCCACATGCAGCCAGAAGATGTAGCAGGAGCTGTACTCTGGAGCTAACGGCCAAGTGTGGTCCAGACCTCTGAGAACTGGGGGGCAGAGCCTCAGCAGCTCTGTGTGTGTGTGTGTGTGTGTGTGTGTGTGTGTGTGTGTGTGTGTGCTAAGTTTCAATTCACATGTCTCTAATTTTAACTCTTTAATATGTTTTTTTAAAGTCAGGGTCTCATGTAGCTCGGGCTGGCCTTGAACACCCAATTCCTCATGTCTCTACCTCCCAAGTGCTAGGATTACAGATGTGCTCCACATTAGGCTACAATTTTAACCTTTTTTGAAGGCAGATATAAATACACAGTTCAAACTCCCAAGGAGCCAAGAGGAATAGTGTGAACAGCAAGCCCTCCGTCCCTGTTCAGCTGCAATCCCTCTTGCTGTGGCCACTGGGAGAGAGGTCCCAGTGGCCATCCACAGAGCTGAGCCTGTTTACATCCGCGCTCTCAGCTTACTCAGTACTTCTTTCCCAAGGGGAATGGCTGAGTTACAGGAATGCTCTGCCAGGCCAGGCCATGCGCTGCAAGACCCCGTGGGCCAGAGCTGCTGGGTGGTACAGAGGGAAAGGGACACTTCACTCTGGGATCTGGTCAAAGCTTTAGCTTCCCGCCTCCCCCGAGAGCCACCTACAGCTCCAGCACAGTGAACGCTGACCGTGAAGGTTGCCAACACACAGACAGTATTGTCTCAATATCAAGATGTTTTCAAATAAGAAAGTCAAAATTGCGATGAGTCACGCTTAAGGTCTAAGCACATAAGGCCTTTCTCCTTCCCCCCGCTGTAAACCTGCAATCTGCCAGGAATCTCACAAGAAATGCCACTTACAGTCAAAGGAATGTCTTAAGCCTCTTCAACTCCTGTGACCCATGGTTTTGTTAGATTGTTTCCCATCCAAAGAACCCCAAGAACTACCCGGTAACCCCACTTATTTAAAAAGAAGGGAAAGAAAAGAGTTTCTTAGCGACCTTTTGAGATGTCACCCTAGAGCCATCAAAATCGAAAACGTGGTTTCTGCTGAGGCACTTGCTCGAGACCTTAAGTATCCACATTGGAGCGCGCCATCTCCTTTCCTATAGTGCCTCTCTTTCTGCTGACCTCATGCTCGAAGTCTCTTTTTAAGTAAAAATCCAACTGCGCTTCAGACTGCCTCATCCTGAATCCTTTCCTGCAACAAAGTCAAGAATCTGAGCTTCCTCTGAGTAGAGAGAGAGAGGCTGTGAAAAGAGCTCAGAAGGGAGTCTCTGGCCTCAGCTAGTCCTGCTTGTGACGTCAACTGCAGTGACGTCACCTGTGCTTTCAGCACCCTCCTTCCTCCCTGCTCAGCTCCAGTGCAAGGCTCTTAGCTACCCTGGTCTCCTGTATCCCAGAGGGAAAGTGTGACCGGCCCTACTTGGCAAACGAGTAAACTGAAGCTGGGAGTCAAACACTGTCCAAAGCCAGTGAACGAGGCTTTTACTAGGCTGGCAGAACTGTTTCTGCAGGCCTGGCCTGAGTCATCAGCAGCCTAGGCAGACCCTGAAGATGGCACTCTGGAGATGAGAGCGTGTGTGTGTGTGTGTGTGTGTGTGTGTGTGTGTGTGTGTGTGTGGTACAGGGTCATGGAGGAGGCTGACGTGACTGTATGTGGCAGAGGATGTACAGGTCATGGACAGGGTTTGGGCCCAACTGCTTGTCTTTCCTGTTTGGAGGAGAGAGGAAGAGGGTATGCATCCCATCCCCTCTTCAGATTCAGAATAGCTTCTTATGCTGGAAGGAGGAGGCAGAGGCAGGAGCATGATGGCCTTGGTGAGGCTTTGTCTTTTTAGCTGGATGCTTTCTCTCCCTGTCTTTTTATGCACTTGGACCAGTTCAGCAAACATTGAAAGTGCCCAAAGGAATGCAAGGAAACCAAGCTGGAGCTGAGGAGGAGGACCAGGGAGGCTTTATGAGTCTCATATCAAGCTGAGCAAATGGACAAGAATGCTGGCAAGGAGCAGCCTATGCCAGGCCGACGGACCCTGCTGGCCCCCCTCCCCATCTTCTTCCTCGGAGATCAAGTCATACCTCTGTAGAGCTTTCTGAGGGAGGTGCCCACAGCTGCTCAGAAATGATCTTCCTTCTCCCCTGCATGGTGGTCCTGCTGTGTGCTATAACCCAATGGAGGCTGGGTTAGAGTCAGGAGTAGGGGTCCACAAGGCTCTGATGGCCTAACTTCTTGAGGGAGGTGGCTGTGCTGTCAGCTTTAAGGGTCCCTAGGTATCTCTTTATCCTGAGACCCCACTAAATATTTTCAGGTTTCACTTTACTTTGTCTTTACTGGAGGAATTTATTATAATCCCCGCTTCGCAGATGAGCAAATTGAGGCTCAGGGAGTTTAAAAAAAAAAGGTTCTGTGTAAGTGGAGAGACCTGAGCTGACCTGGGTACCTGATTCCAATGTCAATTCCCTGCCTTCTCCAGGCTCCAAGGTAAGGTTTCCTGGGAGACATGCCCTGCCTGTGGATCAATCTTTTTGATCTCCACACTTCAGTGCCCCCTCCTGTGACAGAAAACAGAACCAGAGAGGCCAAGCTATTGCAAAGACAGGAGGCAAGCACGCAGCTGAGAGTCACAAGTCATCCTGTGGCCGAGCCAAGGTTGGAGTGTTACAGTTGGGACCCCCAGGCAGAGGTCTGTACTCCCTGGATTTCAAGCCTCCACATCTATGAGAAATTGGCCTTGGCTTAAAGCATGGCTCTCATCTGATCTTACATTTCCTGACATGTGATCTCAGACAGGCCATCCCATCGCCTGGTGCCTCAGTTTCTTCGTCATTGACAATCTCATCTCCCAGGGCCACTGTGAGAATGAAATGATAAAATCTATACAAAGTACCCAGCACAACTGTGTGGTACACAGAAAGTGCCCGGAAAATGTCAACCTTAATTTCTCCTGTCCTTATCCTTGGTTATGCTGGGAGGCAGGGAGTAGGATGATTTCCACTTCCTAGAGAAGCCAAATATAGGTGATTTCCCCCAGGGCCCCACAGCCAGCCAATGCACCCTTAGGACGTGCTCCTCATCACAACTTCAGCTGCTCCGGGCCCTGGGTAGCCCTTAAGGCCAACACAGATATATTCCAGGGCCACTCCGAGGCTGAAATAACTGAACATGGCTGAGGTTGAGGTGACCGAATGTCTCAGAGGAAGTATAGCTCATGGACACGTCTGGGGCTTGCATTTCCTGCTCTCAGGAGATGAGGAGGATATGCATCCTACCCTGAGCACTCTAGGCACTGGAAGAGAGGGAGCTAGACACACGTGGCCCCGGCCCACAGGCTGACTGGCCAAGCCACACGAACAAATAAACCTGTCCCTCTGGGGCAGGACGGGCCTTAGGCAGCCACTGTTCTTGCCTCCAGTTGAATATCAGCCAATTGCTCATCCCCAGGCCAGGACTTCTGGAGCAGCAGTTTTTAAGCCCTTCTTGGAAGAATCATCCTGTTCCTCTGAGAGGCAGGGGCCATTTGCTCCACCCCATCCCCCGCGTCGACTGCCCAGAAAGCCAGTGGAGAGGTTAGGAAATCAACCCCAAGCTATTTCATTCGGCAACCAAGATTTATTTCTTGTGGCAACTGAGATTTATTTTTTGTTTGCATAACCGAAGGCTGAAAATGCCAAGAATTTACAGGCAGCCTGGGGAGGCCAGGGCTGCTGGGAGCCCCTGTCAGCCTGGGAGGGTCTCGAGTGGGGCCAGGACCCCACACTAGGTTCCTGCTGAATGCCCTGCTGACCCTTGGCCTGTAGGCCAGGCCACTGGGCTGAGGGGCGCAGATAATCTATTTGCTGCCAGGAGCCTGCACATCAGTGGAGCCCGACTCCTCCTTCTGTGGCTGTGAACAAGAGCAGAGGAACCTCAGCCGAGCAGCTTGGCTGAGGGTGGGCACCAGCCTTGGGGGCCTGGGTCCAAGGTCTCCAGATTGGACACCCAGAGAGATAGGAGCAGGAGAGGCGGCTTTGGGAGACTTTGGGGGAGCATCTGAAGGAGACAGGAAGAGACAGAGGAGGAGAGAGAAGCACAAGATGACGGAGAGAGACAGAGAGACAGAGACAGAGAGAGAGTGAGAGAGAGAGACACAGAGAGAGAGACAAAGACAGAGACACAGAGAGAGACACAGACACAAACAGACAGAGATAGAAACAAAGAGAAAAAGAGAAACAGACACAAGGAGAGACACACAGACAGAGACAGACAGAAAGATAAAAACAGGGAGAGGAGACAGAGCCTGGGGCAGTGGGCGGACCCCAGAACCCTAAAGCAGCGCTCACACAAAACAGGTAAGGAAGCACAGGGCCTGAGTTCAGTGGTGGTGTCTACTCTTCCCCTGTGGCCCTAGAGACTCGGGACGGTATGCTGCTCTCAGGCAGTGGACATAGGCTAGGGCCCAGCCCTGGGGTCTGGACTGAGTGTTCTTCCTTCATAGACAGAGAGATATGGGGACAGGGAGAGGTCATGGATGACACGCTATGGCTGAAAGACCTGAGACCAGTAAATACCGTCTGTGACGAGTAACTGGGAACTCCAGTAAGGAGAGGTAGATCTGTGGAGTGGCAGCTGTGGCCAGGCCGGGTCTCAGGTGAGGAGTAGCCACCTCTGCTGTCCTGCTTTATAGCTGCTGTCCCAAGTAAAGGTCCCTGGGCACCCTGGGAGGTCTGTGGCTAACCACACTACCCAGCAGGAAGCATTTCCATTCACTGTCCATGCCTGCCCCTCATCCCTCCTGGCCACACAGTTCACCCAGGTGGAGGCACGGAGCAGAAATGAGCACTGATTACAGCCCACGATAGGCACTGCGGGTCATGAGCCACAGAGCAGAAGCTTTCTGTGAGGAGAGAGGAGGAGGGGCGAGGGGTGGGGTGAGTAGGCTAAAGAAAGGCAAAGGAGGGGTGCAGGGAGGAAGAGCGAGAGAAGGTGAGGCTGGGGCTAACGTGAGTGTGGGTGGTAGGACCCCAGAAGCCACACAGTGGGGACATGGTGACTTACAGGCTCCCTCTAGTATCGCCCTCCAGCACCCAGCTTCCAGTCAGGAGAAGACATGTGCCGCTGAAGGGAGAACCATGGCCCACTTCTGCCTCAGTTTCCCCATAGGTAAACTGAAGGAACAGGCAGGGAGCTAAAGACATGTAGGTTGGTGCTGGAGCTCACAACAGGGAGGGGCTCCCCTGCAGCTTCAGGAGAAGGACCTCGAGGTGAAGAGCTTGGGCAGGCTTAGCTGTGCTGTTGTGGTGAAGACGTGACCAGGAAATGTTTTCAAACTCTTAAAAAAAAAAAAGGCCAAAGAGGAGACTTTGAGTTTTGGTGGCTCTGAGGCATGCCAGGTAGAGACAGGAGCCTAAAAAGAGTCCCAGCTGTCACAGAAGGCACAGCATCCCTGCCTGGGATGAGAAGCATGTTCAAGGGGTATGAGTGTGTATTGGACAATGTGTGTGTGTGTGTGTGTGTGTGTGTGTGTGTGTGTGTGTGTGCGTGCGTGTGCGCGCGCGTGTCTATTCAAAGGAGCCAGAGGCATCTCAATTGGGGGCAATGAAAGACTTAAACCTTCAGGACTCACACTCACGTCTGTTTGCAGAGGACCCTAGATCAAACAACCTGGACTCACTGAGAAGCCAGTGAGCAGAGAATGTCCTGGGCATTGTCTGGCTAAATTTTACTAGAGGAGGGCAATGCTGTTACTTAGTGAGGCCTGGGGAGGCAAGGCCTCTTTTCTCAGTCAAGAAGGGAAGGTACAGTTGGAGCTTCAGGGTCAGAGTTCTCCCCTCTGGGCTCTGCTGCTACCCAAGGAGGTGACATTCAAGCCAAGTGACTTCCAGGTGTGTGTAGGTCCATGGTCTGATGTGTGGCGGGCTTTACAGGTGCTGAGTGACCAGGCATGATTGCTGAGGGATGCGAAAGGAAGTGCTCAACCCACGAGGCCCCTTACCCAGAAGATGACAAGACTGCCCACCAGAGACTGGCCCAGGCTGGGAACCTGTTGAGAATACGGCAGGGGTGGGTGACATTCCTTGCCCCAAGGGATATCTCGCCGCCCTTTGTTCCATGTGAATAAGAGGGACCATGCCTGAGTTCAGAGTTGGGGTGACTCACGTATGGACTGTGCAGGGGGCCTACAAACCCATCAACCCACCGGCACTGCGCCCGGTGAGCGGCACATGGTGAGCTGCGCCGTGCTGGTGTGGTTCATGCCACTGGGACACAGCAAAGAGGGGCGCCTGAGAGTCTCACAGTGTCCCCAGCGCCGCCTGACCTACTGTCAGAGGAGGAAACAGGCTTGTTCAACCACAACCACGTGACTAACCAGTGCCTTCTGGCCCACCAATGTGAGGTCAGGCTGGAGGACTCTCCCAACATTCCTCAGCCCCACAGGACTCCCTGGGTTAACAGCCTAGGTGGATGGCACCCAAGAAGGATCCCGCACCATAGAAAGAGTTGGGGCCAAGTGACTGGTCTCAAAGATCATCAAGTCAAATTCTCCTACTGACTCGGCTGTTTCCCAGACACCAGGACTGGGGGATTCAAGGGACAAGAGGGTGGGACTTGGGGTAGGGGCCTAGCAGGAAGTAAAGGCAGTGCCCAAAGGAGAGATAGCAAGTCCCGGGCAAGTGAGCACAGAGAAGCCAACAGCTGGTACAGGTGGGGCTGTGACGGCTGGACTGGTACATGAAGAGTGCTTCTGGGCAGACCCAAGAGGATGTTGCTGACTGCCAGCACTGTGCTGAAGTCTAGGAAGATGAGCTGAGTTGTGGTCGTAGGATCTGGGGCCTGGGAGGCAGAGTCTGGGCTATAGCTATTACTGCTCCCAATGCCTCCATCTTCCTGACATGGGGGATGCTTGGGGATGGTCAAATGCTGAGGAGTAGACCGACAGAGAGGGGAAAGTCCCTAGGGATATGAGGGGGGGGGGGGGCGAGGAGGAGGTTGAGGGGCCCTATCCCCTCTGAGCCTGAGGAAGATCTGGGGACCACGAGGCATAGGACAATCCCCATATTTTCTATAATTGGTTCATTAGAGCCCGGGATACATCTGGTGAGAGGTGGATGGAGAGGGGAAGGGAGAGGTTAGAGGGGAAGGCTTGACTCAGACATCTCACAGGACTCGGGGACAGCTGCCTACAGAACCAGGCTCCATGGAGCCTGGAGCAGTCAGTGTGGGAAGCTGAGAAAGCCTTCCAGGGGGACGCGGACACAGGATGGGGGTGGCCTAGAAGTGCCGAGGGGCAGGAGGGAAGGAGCAGCAGCTGGGATGCCGCAGGGACAGAAGGCTACATGTGTGGTGGGAGTGTGTGTGTGGGGGGGTGAAAGCATGTGGGGACAGGGTTTCAATGCCTGTAGTAGAGTCTGCTCACTACAGGGAGATCATCCAGGGGTGTGTTATATAAACATGGGCTCGTGTGTGTAAAGACCAAATGTGTATGTTCTATGGGAGAGCAAACCTCTCCTACCAGCTGAGGGTATGATTTAAGAAGTTCAGGGTCTGGCAAGATGGCTCAGTAGATAAAGGTACTCGCTGACATGCCTGATGACCCAGGTTTGAACTCTGGGACCCAAATGGTGGAAGGTGGAAACTCCCACAAGCTGTCCCTTGACCTCCACACATGTGGCATGTGCATGCCAACACACACGTACATACAGATAAATACCTTAATAAATGTAATAAGAATTTAAAAAACTCCCAACAGTTTGGAAACCACAGGGGTGAGAGGGGCGTTCTGGATGGCCATTGTCGTCCTTGGCTCATTGTCTGCCAGGCATGCCTGCTGTCTACCTTGTTTTAAACCTCCATGGATTGGTTCAGTCCCTTCCCCACATGGCTCTAGGTCTCCTTCTCCTTTCTTGGTAGGTGACACCTCCTTAGGGACTCTGGCTGGCCACATCCTGGACCCACAGGACAGGATCCTGCCCACATGCTCCTAGCCCAGCTTGCCTTCTTCAATCCCGTACCCAGTGCATAAAGTAGACATAAGCTGTGACGAGACGATGGCCAGAGACCCTCCTGGTCCTGGCACTGGGCCCAAACCGCAGTGGTGTACTTACCTTTTAGTCTTGGCCATCTGACTTCCAGTTTCTCAGGGAGCCTCAGAATAAATCAGAATCAGATAGCCACCCTGCAGGCCTCCAGACCTTCATGGACAGAGCTTGCAGTATCCATGGAGACCTCACACCTGGACATTCTACCCCATATGCTTTCTACTTAAACCAAATCCACTGGTCTCAGCCTGTTCACAACGCTGTGGTAGCCAAGTCACTGAGAAGCCAAAGTCCCAAGGGCCTCTGTGGCCTGCTCATCCCTCCATGAATGCCTTGTGCCAGCCCCCAACTTATGTGCTCTTGCGCCCTCACCTCTGCTAGGATGCCCTCCAAGTGCCCATTGCCCTCTTAACTTCCCCAGAGATTCTGCAAGGATCTGACCTGGGAAGCCAGCCTGTGCCTTCTTTCTGTCTCTGCCTCCATAATGTGTCACTGCCCCACACAGCAGACAACTTTTTTTTTTTGCACCCTTTCCCCAGCCCATTAGGTAAGAATGTATTGTTCTGTTCCTGTGGGGATGCCCGACACTTAGAATGGCCCTGACTCATGGTCAGCGTTCAGCAAATTCCTCTTAGATGAATGAATGAACATCTGCGAGAAGCCTGGCTTCCTGGCCAAATGATGCTCAGCCTTGCCTATAAGGCCTGATAGCCATCCTCATCGCAGGCCCTCTCTGGACCCCACATCCCAGAGGCTCTCTACCACATAGAGCCCCGGCCCCTCTGTCCTGAGATGAACATCTCTGGGCTGATGCTCTCCCTGGTGATAACACAGTCCCCTAGCCACCCACTAGCCCATCACACAACCCCAGCTGTACCTTCAGCAGCCACTGGGTGTTATTCTCTAGTATCTTCTCCAGCTGGCTCACACGCTGGGCCCGCTGGGCTCGCAAGTCTGCCAGGGGCAGCCTGGAGGCAGGCAAGTCCCTCTGGAGGCTGTTGGAGCCCCCAAAAGCCTCAGGTACCACAGGCCCCAGCTGGCAGATATCGGGCTCCGGCAGCACAAAGGTGTAGCTGCACTGGCCGTGCTGGACCCGGTGAATCTGGCGGCGCCCACTGGGTGCTGGCCCTCTCTGCTGGGCTGCAGTCATGGTGGCCAGCAGGAGGAGGCCACCTAGCAGCATGGCTGGTTGGCAGAGCATCTGAGAACAAGTGGTGGTGAGGTGATCTCGTCAGAGGTACCGGGGTGGGTACCCACCCACAGCCAGCCCAGATGTGCTGAGCAGCTGGGGCCTGTGAAGACAGACTGTGGCTGCAGAGTCTACCGTTGTTAAGTCCTGAGGGCCAGCTCCTCTGGGCTATTTATACTCGGGGCAGCCACAGCTGCTGGCTTCCCCTGTGAGGCCTCGCCTCCTGCTCCCCCCCCACCCCCAGGCACCTCTGTCCTCTCTGTCCCGTCCTGTCTGCCTCCGAGGCTTTGATTGTGCTGTAGGGCCTGTCCTCCCTGGCCAGGCTCGAGGTCACCCTTATACACACACACACACACACACACACACACACACACACACACACACACA